>PVHX01033199.1:0-13423 GCA_004024805.1 Geosciurus inauris
GACCAATCAAAACAATCAAGAGCATAAAGACAGACTGCACAAACCAGGTGCGGTGTTGCAAGCCTGTAATCCCAGCACTTAGGGAGGCTGAGGCAGTTGAATCATGAGTTCAAAGCCAGCCTCAGCAACAGTGAGGTGCTAAGCAATATAAAACAGAAAATAGGGTTAGGGATGTGGCTTACTGTTTGAGTACACCAGAGTTCAATCTCCAGTACGGAAAAAAAAAAAAAAAAAAATGGAGAAAAATTTTGCCATCTGATCCTAGGGGTGTTAATATCCAGGACATAAAACAAACTGTAAGCACATACACAAAAGGCAATCAATAAATAGGTAAAGAAACTAAACAGACATTTCTTTTAAAAAAAAAAATCTTTAGTTGTAAATGGACACAGTGCCTTTATTTTTATGTATTTATTTTATATGGTGCTGAGGATTGAACCCAGTGCCTCACACATGCTAGGCAAGTGCTCTACCACTGAGCTACAACCCCAGCTCCAACAGACATTTCTTAAAGGGAGGAATATGAATGGTCAATAAACTAAAAATGTTCAATACCTCTAGCAATTAGAGAAATGCAAATTAAAACTACACTGAGATTTTATCTCACTCCAATCAGAATGGCAATTATCAAGAACACATGAGAGAAAAGCTGAGATTGTGGCACAGTGATAGAGTACTTGCCTAATATGTGTGAGGCACTGAGTTAGATCCTTAGTACTATATAATAAATAAATATAATAAATTTACTTTAAAAACATGCAGGCCAGTAGCACATGCCTATAAGTCCAGAGGCTGAAGCATGAGAAATTTGAGTTCAAAGCCAGTCTTAGCAATTCAGAGAGACCTTGTCTCTAAATAAAATATAAACATGGGGCTGGGGATTTGTATCAGTGTTTAAGTGTCCCTATTTGTAATTCTGAGTACTACAAAATAAAAATAAATGAATAGAAGTAACAACAAATTTTATTGAGGGCGTCTGGAAAAGAGTACAAATTGTTGGTGGGGACAGCAAATTGGTATAACCACTGTGGAAAGCAGCATAGAGGTTTAATAAGTAGGAAATAAATCATCATTTCACCATGATATCCCATGTCTCAGTATATACCAAAAGGATTTAAAATTAGCATACTAGTAATGCAGCCTCATTTTTTTAATATCAGCACAATACACAGAAGCTAAAGTATGGAGCCAAGGAAGGTGCCCATCAATAGGTGAATGGATAATACAGAGTGGAGTATTAGTCAAAAAGAAGAGTGACTTTATGATATTTGCTAGTAAATAAAAGAATCTGGGGATTATCATGGTAAGAGAAATCAGGCAGCCTCAAAATCCAAAAGTTGAATATTTTACATATAAATGCTAAAGCAAACTAAAAGGACAGATTAACAAACAGAAAATCAGTGAAGTAGATGATGGAAAATAAATAGAAGGGTTCAGGGTAGAAATAGAACAGTGAAATAAATCTGATATAATATTTATATGTATATATATAAATATACTACAGTAAATCACATAATCATGTACTTTCACAAGAAATTAATCAAAAGAAAAAATGGAATGGGCAAATGGAAGATCAGTAGTGTGGAGAAAAGGAAACATGAGGATGGGGAAGGTCTAGAAAAAGGGTGGTACTGGAAAATGTATTATACAAAGATATATTTTATGATTTTATGTCAAGTTGGATTTTACCATCTACTAAAAAGAACTGATAAGAAACAAATAAAAAATTAGGAAGACATCGAAAAACTTAAAAAAATAGGCAACCCATTCTTGGATTAAATTTAATGGGATAATGGCAAAATCTCAATTTTATGTGTGCAATAATGCAAACATGTCAAAGTCTTAAAAAGCCATTGTGTTAGTCTGTATAGTTTTTGTAAATGTATTTTTTGTTGTTGAGGAACTTTATGTATTTATAAGCAGTGCTGAGAACCAATCCCAGTGCCTTACACATGCTAGAGAAGTGTTCTATCACTGGACTGCAAGCACAGCTCAGATTCCATAGCCTTACTGAAGTAAAATTAAAGTACAATAAAATGCATGTATTTGAAGTATGCAATTTTATCAGTTGACATGTATATAACCAAAGCAATCAAAATAAAAAGCATGTTATTTTTTTAAAATTATAATCATGGAGACTGTTTTCTGCATGATGCTCACATTAGAAATCAATCACCTTAAGATACATAGAATCCCACCCCAACATGCCAACTCTTTCAAAATGAAAATGGCACATGAATAATACCTCACAGGTCAAGGAAGAAATTATAAGTAAATAAAAAGTGCTTTGAACTAAGTGATAATAAAAGCTTAAAATACCAGTATATCTGTGATAAAACTGTACTCAGATGAGAATTTATAAGTTATTTTAAAACTCTAGTAGGAAAGAAAAATAAGAGAATGAGCAGAAATTATGTGAAATAAAGAAGACAAAATACAACTAAAATTTGATAAAAACCAAACAATTCTAATCAAGAAAAAAGCAAGATGAAATTAATTTCAATGAAAAGGGAACTATCAAAAGAACCCTCTAGTAGATAAAAACATTAATATTACAATTGTATGCCAATACATGTGATACTTACATAATATGTTCTATATTAGACAAGGATTTGGGTGCTGCTGAGATAAAAATATATTCATTCATGGATGGATAAAATATTCTACAAATGTTGGCTAACTCTAAATTATCAATTGTATTTTTTACTTCTGTATGTTCTTTTTTCCTTTGGTACTAGGGATTGAATTCAGGGGTACTTGACAACTGAGCCATATCCCCAGCCCGATTTTGTTTTTTGTAGGACAGGGTCTCACTGAGTTGCTTAGTGCATCACCATTGCTGAGGCTGATTTTGAACTCAAAATTCTCGTCTCAGCTTCACAAAGTGCTGAGATTACAGACATGCACCACTGCACCTGTATTGTTTTGTATGGAGGATCTATTCATTGGTGATAGAGGCATGGTAAATTAACCATGTACTGTGTTGTGGTCTATTTCATTCTTCAAATCGAGAAGTTTGTTTGATGTATGTAGATACTCCATTGTTTCTGGCATACATATTTATATTTCTCATGTCTTGCTGTATAGTTTTATAAAGGAGTATGAAATAGCTTTATCTTTTTGGATAAGCTTTGGCCTGAAGTCAACTTTATGTGATATGATAAAAACCCTTTGTTTTATACAAGACTCATGTGAATGTTTTTTCTCCATTTTTTTACCTTCACTCTATGGATATGCTTACATATGAGGTGAGTCTTTTGAACACACCATATTGTTGAGTGTGGTTATTCAGTCTAATCTGTCAGTCTGTCTTTTGATGGATGACTTTAGACCATTTACATTCAGTGTTATTAAGAAATGATTTTTATTTCTTGTCATTTTCAATTGTTACTGGTTTTTAATTTTAATTAGTTTTTTCTTTGATGGACTATTCTACTGTATTTTTTCCTTTTCTTGGCTTCCCCTTTTATTTCTTCTCCATGAAATATTTTATTGAGAATGTTTTTGTACATCAGGCATTCTTATTGTGAATTGTATTAATTTTGCTATTTGAGAATGGTTTTTATTTCACCTCAAAATTCAGAAACTTAATTTTGCTGAGTACATTATTTTCAGCTACTATCAGTTTTCTTTCTAGCTCTGAGGGTGTGGACAAAATGGCCATTTGTATAAAATTTATATTAGTAAGGCATGGTAGTGCATGCCTGTAATCCCAGCACTTTGTGGGGCTGCAACTGAAGAATCATGAGTTGAAAGCCATGCTCAGCAATGGAAGTGCTAAGCAACTTAGTGAGACCATTTCTCTAAATTAAACATAAAATAGGGCTGGAGATATGACTCAGTGGTCATCAACCCTGACTGGAATCCCTGGTACCAAAAACATTACATTAAATCATTAAGATAAAAGATTAGTTAATTCTACTTATCAAACACAATATTTTTTGAAAAAAAGTGAAAAACTTGAAGACCTGTACTTCCCAATTTCATCTCAGTGTATGTTTTCAGTAATAAAAGTGGTTTTCTACCTCCTATGCAAAACCAAATAAAATGCATGAAATATCCCAATGTTTGACCAAAATTTCCCAAAAAACACAATAGGAGAAACACTTCAAGCAAGTCATTATGTGTAAATAAGTTTTAGATATCTCCCCTCACACACACAATGAAAATGCAATTACATCAAACAAAAGCAAAAAAAAAAAATATTAAGAGTGGAAGCCGGGCGCAGTGGCTCACGCTTGTAATCCCAGCACTTAGGGAGGCTGAGACAGGAGAATCGTGAGTTCAAAGCCAGCCTCAGCAATGGCGAGGCACTAAGCAACTCAGTGAGACCCTGTCTCTACATAAAACACAAAATAGGGCTGGGGATGTGGCTCAGTGGTCGAGTGCCCCTGAGTTCAATCCTTGGTACCAAAAAAAAAAAAAAAAAAAAAAGAGTGGAAACACCTGAAAATATAGAAATATCTTCCAGTTTTTATGGTGCAGAATTAATATCCAGAATATGTAAAGAACAAAAAGTGGAAATGCAAAAACACAGTTATGGGTGATGTTTCCTTAAATAACTAACAACAAATGAACTTGGTGTGAAATGATTGTAATCACACCTACTTGTGAAGCTGAAGGATTGCAAAATTGAGGCCATCCTGGGTAATGTAGCTATATCTTGTCTGAGAATAAATGGAAGCCTGTTGAGTCTCCTGAGACGATAATGCTGGAAAATAAATTAGATACTAGTCTAGGAAATTAATGAGACCTTGCCTCATTTTTTTAAAGGGGGGTTGTAGAAGTAGCTGAATGGTAGAGTAAGCATGTCCATAAGCAGTGTTAAATAAATAAATCAGAATTTAGAATCTGAAAAAAACTCATATTCATGTTTATTATTAATGGACAAAGCCAAGAGCAATAAATATATATTTAATGGTTTCTAACAGAGATATTCATACATATTTGGATTTTTCCCTCAACAAAAAACAAACAAAAAACAAAAAAAATTTGAACACATAAGAATGTTTGAATAAAGAATTTCGTGAACAGGTCATAAAACTATGTATTATAAATGTCAAATAAGGAGGTCATGTTAGTTGTTCCATGAGTAATAAGGAAGTAGAAAACAAAATTTAAATGACAAGATTTTAAATGAGAAACCATGTATTTTGGAGAAATTAGTTCAGTATACCTCAAAGCAACTTTTTAAGATAAGCTTCTCACATGAAGGTGTATCAACATAATACCCATAAATTATAAAATTAAAATTTAAAGTAGTAATTGAAGGTTTAGAAATCTGGGTTTGTAATGGTCTTCCCATGTGTGCAATACATGAGTATTTAGTTCTCAGAAGGTATACAAAAGAGAAATGATAAAATGTACTTTATGGGAATACTAGTCTGCTAGAAATTTGAAGTTCAATTACAATGTCTAAAAGAATTCAGTGCACTGTTTATTCCACTATTTACCAAACAGTATCTTCTTTATCTGTCACCTACAACTTCAAAAAAAATGCAATTCAATACATAACGTTAATACATTAAGAAACATTGTTATACAGTAACAAAACACATTCACTACAAAATAAAATGGATTGGAATGTGACTCAGTGGAAGAGCATCTACCTAGCATTCAAAAGACAGGCATACATTCTCCACCAGCACAAGAAGAAAAAATGACAAGTAAAATTTTTATTAATGAGTCCTATAGCTATGATATAATAACAAAGAAAAATCACATTTTATGCAGTTTTCAGAGAATTCAATGTATTTATTAGTTTAATATTTATGCACAAATATCCTATTGGAGATGAGCTATCAACACTATGTTGATCTCTGAAGATTCTTTTATTTCTACCATGTCAACTAATAATTCCCAGTAAATTTTAAACAACTGTTAAAAGGCCATATTCTCTGTAAATACAGAAAACCTGATAATTCACTTATTTATAAATATATGGAACATAATAATGTACTAATCACATGTCAACTTTTTGTTCAGTAATAAATGTTTTGCTGGTACCTAAGCATGCATGTTAAAGAATTTTCTACAAATATTGTAGGCATTAAGATAAGATAGAGTATGATTTTTTTTTATTTGAGTTAAGCTCTGACACATTCTTAGCATGTGTAGGATTTCTCTTGAATTCTAAATCTTTAGATTTGTAAGGTGTGCGCTTTCATTAAAAGCTTTGTTGGATTTTTTACATTTGTAGAATTTAATTGCTACTATAATCTTTGATGATTTTAAAATGTTGAGCCTTAATTAAGAACTTTCCCGGGGCTGGGATTGTAGCTCAGCGGTAGAGCGCTTGCCTCATATGCGTGAGGCCCTGGGTTCGATCCTCAGCACCACATACAAAGCAATAAAATAAAGACATTATGTCCATCTACAGCTAAAAAAAAATATATTTAAAAAAAAAAAAAAAAAAAAAGAACTTTCCCACATTTTAAATTTTAAATCTTCTTTCCAGCATAAAATTTCTGGTAATTAATAAGATATAATCTCACAATAAATGATTTTTACATTATTTAGATTAGTAAGGATTCTCAAATATGAATGCTCTCATAATGAAAACAATTGAATTATTCCTAAAAACTTTACCACATTCTTTAGGGTTTTTTTGGTTTTTTTTTTGGTACGGGGCACTTGACCACTGAGCCACATCCCCTATTTTGTGCCACAGCCCTATTTTTTGTTTTATGTAGAGACAGGGTCTCACTGAGTTGCTTAGCGCCTCGCCATTGCTTTGAACTTATGATTCTCCTGTCTCAGCCTCCCTAAGTGCTGGGATTATGGGCTTCAGCCACTGCGCCCGGCTCATTCTTTAGTTTTGTAGGACTTATCTACAGTATAAATTCCTATGTGATAATTATGGCTTGATCTTTGATTAAAGCTTTGCCATTTTTTTAGACTTTTATGGCCTCAATCCAGTATGAATTCCTTGGTGTTAAGTTGCGATTCTTTATTGAAAGCTTTTCCACTTTCTTTAAGCTTGTATGGTTCTTATCCAGTATGAATTCTCTGGTGTTTAGTAAGGCCTGATCTATAATTAAAAGCTTTTCCACATTCTGTACATTTGTATGGCTTTTCTCTAGTATGAATTCTCTGGTGTTCAGTAAGGCATGATCTTTGATAAAAAGCTTTGCCATATTCTTTACATTTGTATGGTTTCTGTCCAGTGTGAATTTTGTGATGTACAGTAAGGTTTTGCCTAACAGTAAAAGCTTTGCCACATTCTTTACACTTGTATGGCTTTTCTCCAGTATGAATTCTGTAGTGTTCCAAAAGGCTTGATCTTTGATAAAAAGCTTTGCCACATTCTTTACACTTGTATGGCTTTTCTCCAGTATGAATTCTCTGGTGTTTAGAAAGGCCTGATCTATAATTAAAAGCTTTTCCACATTCTGCACATTTGTATGGCTTTTCTCCAGTATGAATTCTCTGGTGTTTAGTAAGGCCTGATCTATAATTAAAAGCTTTTCCACATTCTGTACATTTGTATGGCTTTTCTCCAGTATGAATTCTCTGGTGATAAGTAAGGTGTGATGTTTGATTAAAAGTTTTGCCACATTCTGTACATTCGTATGGCTTTTCTCCAGCATGAATTCTGTGATGTACAGTAAGGTTTTGCCTAAAAGTAAAAGCTTTTCCACATTCTGTACATTTGTATGGCTTTTCTCCAGTATGAATTCTCTGGTGTACAATAAGGTGTGATCTGCGATTAAAAGCTTTGCCACATTCCTTACATTTGTATGGATTTTCTCCAGTATGAATTCTCTGGTGTTCCAAAAGGCTTGATCTTTGATAAAAAGCTTTGCCACATTCTTTACATTTGTATGCTTTCTGTCCAGTGTGAATTCTGTGATGTACAGTAAGGTTTTGCCTAACAGTAAAAGCTTTGCCACATTCTGTACATTTGTATGGCTTTTCTCCAGTATGAATTCTGTGGTGTTCCGAAAGGTTTGATCTTTGATAAAAAGCTTTGCCACATTCTTCACACTTGTATGGTTTTTCACCAGTATGAACTCTCTGGTGTTGAGTAAGGTGTGATCTTTGATTAAAAGCTTTGCCACATTCTTTACATTTGTATGGCTTTTCTCCAGTATGAATAATCTGGTGTCGAGTAAGGTGTGATCTTTGTTTAAAAGCTTTGCCACATTCTTTACATTTGTATGGCTTTTCTCCAGTATGAATTCTCTGGTGATTAGTAAGAACTGATTTTTGATTAAAAGCTTTGCCACATTTTTTATATTTGTATGGATTCTTTCCAGTATGAGTAATGTAGTGTATAAAAAGGTTTGAATACCACTTGAAGACTTTGTCACATTTCTTACATTTGGATGATATCTCTTCATTGTAAATTCTATGGTGTTTATTAAGGGATGAAATTTGAGTAAAGTCTTCGCCACATTCTTTCCTAATGTAGGATTTATCACTGCTATGATAAAGGCTTGAGGAATCTGTAAATACTTGGACATATTTTTGAAATTTGTAGGGCTTCTCCCCAGTAAAATTTCTATGGTGTTCAGTAATGCTTGCAGTTTTATTAAAAACTCTTTCACATTTGTCAAGTTTGTAGTTCTTTTCTTGAATATGAAAGCTTAAGTGGATAAATTTTGAGCATGTATTAAAAACTTCACGACTTTTATTTTTGTAAAGCTTATCCAAATGATCACACTGATGTTTCCTAAAATTTAAAAGAAAAAATCATCAAATTTTTATAAGTTTAACTTAATTTATATTTCTTAAACTGAAACATACATTGGTAATTATTTGGGGTAGAGACCTGTCTCCAGGTCTTGAAAAATTTATTGTAATATAGCTGTCTCTCCACAAATCTATATCCACATATAGATGAAGCAATAGTGGATAACTACAAATCTTCCCACATTCATTACATTTCTATGAATTGACACAAATAAAAACTGTCCATTGCAGCTTTTTTATAAAGTAGCCATAAATCTGATCACAGTCAGATTTTTTTTCTTTTCTTTTCTTTTTTTTTTTTTTTTGGTAAGGAGGACTGAACTCAGGGGCACTGGACCACTGAGCCACATCCACAGCCCTATTTTGTGTTTTATGTAGAGACAGGGTCTCACTGAGTTGCTTAGCACCTCGCCTTTGCTGAGGCTGGCTTTGAGCTCGCGATTCTCCTGTCTCAGCCTCCCTAAGTGCTGGGATTACAGGCTTGTGCCACCGCTCCTGGCTGATATTTTTTTCTTTATTTTTCAATCTCTGGTCTATACAGATGTTCAAATGAATGTTTACTGAATTCCACATTTTAAAATATTCCAATAAATAACTGAAGCATGGAATAGACTCCATAGCAATTTTTTTTTATTTTTAGAGAAAGTATATAATTCCAAAAATGCTGTGCATGTATATTTACATGCATACACATGTCCTCAAAAGTGACTGGCTTATGTGAAGCTGCCTCGCCCTGGCTCAGCCAACAGCTCACATTCCCACAATAGTACCTCACCCTCAACCCATTAGTGCCAACTTTGGGTTGGCAGGAGCCTCTGCAGGTGTGTTGCTATGGCCATGGCTCTGAAGGGTTGCAGCAGCCTCCATGAAGCCAAAGAGTGAGCTGTGTCTGAGGTGGATTTCTCAACATTCTCTCTAAAATTGCTATCACTGTGGCTCTTGCTAAAAAATCCTGTATGTACCTAGTTCAATGAAGTAACTGGAAGACACACTGGATGTGCTGAAGCCACATTTCTTGGAATATCCACAAGACTAGGGCTGGGTTCTCAGAAGAAATTCATGGCAAAAGTATTAAGATTACAGGGAACATGTGTAAGATCCAGGAAGTCTTTGAATCTGACACTTGGAAAGTTTCTCCTGCTGTGAATAAGAACAAACCTTGTCCCACTCAAAACCACAAAATGCACAGATATTCTGGGATTACAAATTGGAGATTTGTTGAAGACCCTGTTGCTAGCCAGGTGTGGTGCACACACCTGTAATCCCTGAACTTTGAGGAGACAGGAGAATTGTGAGTTCAAAGGCAGCGTCAGCAATAGTGAGGCACAAAGCAACTCAGTGACACCTTTTCTCTTAGGGCTGGGGTTGTGGCTCAGTGATTGAGCACCCCTGAGTTTAATATCTAATACCCCAAAAAAACCAACCAAACAAACAAAAAAACCCTGTTGCTATGGAAAATGAGGCAGTGAATATGATATCTGCTGGAATGCATCTATAAACTGTATGAAGTAAAAAACAACTTAAAAGCCATTAGGCAGGAAAAATCTGGTACCTGGGATCTCACAATGGCAATCCTGCTGATTTCAGACTGCCTAGGGTGTGTGATATTCTACCTAGCTCTGTCTAGGTCCAGCTCTGGAGATGAGATAATCCATAGGAGTTAGATAGCCACACAGCCACCTACAAATGAGTGTGACTTGGCAGAACGCAATCAACCTGTCTGCAGTGAGACTCCTCTTATTGAATACTTATCTCTGCTTTTGATATAATCTCCCTTAAGTAAAGAACTGGAGCCATTTTCTAGTCATTGTGTTGCAGCTCATATGAAGACTAGAGAATTTGCCAGGTGCTCAATTTTTTGAATCTAATTTTTAGCTTCGTCTCTTACTAATTTACAAGGTATTTCAGATTTTATTTCCTCAGGTTGTTCATCAACTTCTGGGCAAGAAACTACACTGGTGGGGTGCTGGACACCCCATGACATGGAATGATTCTGCTAACATGCAAGCTTTACATAGCTTTAAAAGTACACCAAGAGCCAGGCTCGGTGACTCAAGCCTGTAATCCCAGCACTTAGGGAGGCTGAGAAAGAAGAATCGTGAGTTCAAAGCCAGCCTCAGCAACAGCGAGGCACTAAGCAACTCAGTGAGACCCTGTCTCTACATAAAACACAAAATAGTGCTGGGGATGTGGCTCAGTGGTCGAGTGCCCCTGAGTTCAATCTCCTGTATCCCCCCCCAAAAAAAGCACGCCAATACTGTTTCCAGGGGACTTAAAATTAGAAATAATTTGATGCAAATTTTCAAGAGTCAGGGAGACTGTCAGGGATGAACATCTACAAAACTGTGCTTCTGAAAGTGTAGACTGACTCATGGAATGCTAAAGATATACTAGAACTCTTCTCCCTACAGGACAGAAGGTTGATGGTAAGCCACTCCTTTCAAAGGTGGCCTTTCCTGATCATTATGGCCACTTTACTTTCTCAAATATTTTTTAATTAAAACCTTGACCCTTCACTTTCTATTTATTTCACCCCTTGGGGTTGTGTCTCAGCTCATTATCTCAACCTGCTGCCCCTCTTCCAGGGGTATTTTCTACCTCTTGACTTAAGCCCAGACTAGTCTCAAAAGCCTCCCCGCTCTTCTCATGAAACAATTATGTCTTCATTTAGGGTATGACACAGTCCTGCAAGACATGTGGGATGTGAGTTTTCTGTGAACCTGTGCTAAGAGTTCCTCAAGCCTTCTCTTTCCTTGAATTGCCATCCATAACAGATAAGCTGTATGCTTATTCGATGTGTTCTAGAAGAATCTAGCTGCTTCTCCTTTTTTCTTAATTATTATTGCATTTAAAAACTATGCTTACCAAAATTCCACCTTAAAAACATTTAATTTTTGAATACTTTTTTTCCTACTGGGTTAGCCTAGAGAGGCTCACTGCTGCTCTTCCACTTCTCCTTAATTTGTGTGTTCTCCATGTATCTAAGTGGAAATACTACAGATGTTTTTAAAAGATGGAACCATTCACCTATACTGTGTAGAAAATTACCTCTATGTTATCCCATCAAACTGGCACATTACAGTACTGAAATTTTATATTAATAATTTTCAGACTTTATCTAATGTCCACACATGTACAGATTATTAAACATTTTAAGGCATAACTGATTAATTAGTGTTTGAACACTGTTTTTTTTTTTTATTAAAATGTATATTTCTAATAATATATTTAAAGCTGAGAGAATTGGTTGGATATTTATTTTTAGGAAGGTATTTATAAGACACAACTTTATAATGGCCTAGAAACCTTGCATATATATATATGTAGTTTGATACATTTTGCATTTGATTGTTGCATTTGGAAATCTTGTGTATTGTAACTGGTTTTGCACAAAATACTGAACAATAAAAATTGTATAATTATAATAATGTAATAAAAAGTTAATCAAACAAAGAGTGACTGCCATAAGTTGAGTAGTCAGTCTTCTGAGATGTTATGTAATAACAATCTCATTACAGTGTAATTTTTATTATAATAATTCTTATGCATTTGTTTCAAAATTTTCTGAACTTCCCTCTCTCCCACAATTTTCCATTCTTGTTTAACACTATGCATTTATTGTTCTAGATTCCATACCTTTTCCTTATCAAGTTTTGCAAAAAATATTTTATTTCTTGATCTCCTGAATATTCTTGGTGTTGATGAGAAAACATATCTGAAAGAAATTTAAAAAACAAATTATTCCACTTACTACACTGTGGTGAATATACTCTGCAAATATATAAAATGATATCAAAGTAGAGAAAATAGCCAGAGAGTAGTATAATCCAAGGTCATTATTACTCAACAAATATATAAAATTTACAAAATATGCTGACTAAAATTGTGAGAACTTCCAAAATAATCTTCAGATTTCACAGCTCCACAGATGAAGACAACACCAAAACTGACTAATTTTACTACCACATTGTTAAATCACAGCCTCTCAGTTCAGCTCTTTCAAATTTCACATGTGGCTCAAATGTTGCAGGAAATGACTTTACCCTTATTGCTCTTCCTTTTTTTGTGTGTGGAGTGTTACTTAGGATTGAGCATAGGAGTGCTTTACCACTGGACTACATCCACAGACCTTTCTATATATCTAAATGTTTATGTTTTGAGAGTGGATGTCACAAAAATGCAGACACTCCTTTCAAACGTGTAATTCTACTGCCTCACTTTCCCAATTACATGGAATTACAGTTACACCTGACATGTTTTTGTTTATTTAGTAACTTGCAAACATTTTTCAATATGACTATAATGATTTGTTTTAAGGCAATTTTTAAAAGGAAACTTCCCAATGAAAATAACAGCACACACAAAAAAAGTAAAATTCATTCAAGCAAAGAGACAATATAACACTAGTCATTGACATTTAGGAAATCAAGAGTTTTTAATTATCTAAGCAATATCAAATAACCATTTGAAAAACATTTAATAAACTAATTAACAATAAAAAATTGAATAAAATTAAGAAAAAATAGCAAGTGAAAAAGTAGAAATTGTATATTATATATATATATATATTTTTTTTTTTTTTTTTCTGGTGCTGGGGATCAAATCCACTGCCTTGTGCATGTGAGGCAAGCACTTCTACCAACTGAGATATATCTCAAGCCCACTAGAAATATTTTTTAAGAAATAATGTCTGGAACTGTGTATATAGCTTATTTGGTAGAGTGCATGA
>PVHX01033200.1:0-13290 GCA_004024805.1 Geosciurus inauris
AACTGTTGTACCATGTGATAACTGTATGTTTCCTCAAAATTTTGCCCCTTAGCTTTAATATTCACTGATGATTCTTGCCTGAAGCAGTTATTAATAAGATGGTTATTTTTTCACTGTTACCATCCATTACTGTCATTATTCATTATTGTGTTCAGACTGTGTTCAGTCTGGCTAGCAGAATTCTCTCTAGGATGGTTCCCCTGTGCTTTACCCATGTTCCTATCATTCTTTGAGCACTTGCTTACTTTGTAGCACAAAAACAGCTTCCACATCACCTTGTACTTTCTGTTTCAGACCTTGAATAAGCAACTTCTTCAAGGATCTTTTGTTCCTCCTAGTGGGAATGGTTCTTAAAAATCAGCACTGGGTGCTGGGTGTGCTTATAGCTATTCATTCTCTTACCTATAGATTCCCCTTCATCTCTTTTTTCATTTGTTGTTTTAAGCAACTAGATGATTTGTCCTTTAGTATTTTGCATTCTGTTTTTTTTCTGTTAAATACACCATAGTGGTATTTGACATAATCTATTCTCCCCAGTTATTTCTGTAAGTTGGTAGATCTAGAAGCTGGATCATATTTGAAGATTTTAAAATTTCTACCAGGAGGCATATTATGTATGCATGGTTGTCTGTTACTATTATTCATTGGTGATTACTGCTTAGATCCATTAATTCATTAATGGCTGCAAAATGATGATGTTTTAATTCTGTCATTTTCTTGTTGGAATGCTTCTATAGGGAGTTTGCCCTGCATATATTATTTGGTTTCCATGAGCTACATATTATACAGAAAAGATGGGCTAAGTGATTTTTTTTTCAAGTTTGAAATGAGTTGATTTTATAGCTTACTTCAAAAGTGAACAATAATTTGTCCTTTTTCATGTATCATTCTTGGACTTAAGGGTTTAAATATTTTAATTTCTTAATCAATTTCCTTATTATCCTTATTAGGAGTCAAACTATCCCATGTTTGGCCAGTAGAAACTCCTTTAACGTAGACCCAAGCCCTTGGTACTGTCCCTTTCTGGTGCTACAAGTTCATGGCTCATTTTGTATATTTCCTGTCTCTGATTTTGAATTGGCCATTTTTCTAAGGAGCCCTGGATCTTTTTAGTTTTTGAGACCATAGCATGGATGTTAGAGGATCATTGCTAGGCCTTTTCACTGACAGAGTTAAGAACTATGTATAAAATATTTTAAAGAAAAAAAATACCTCATGTATTCAAAATGATACTTCCAAATGAACTTCTAGACTTAATTTTTAATTTGTTCATTTTACATCTAATGGTTAATATGTTTGTATTAGTCTGAGACTGTTGTATGTGTATACTGAATCAAATTAATTCATATTGATGCCACTGAAAATCAAGACATTTCAGCCTGGTCTTTAGGAAAGGCAGACAAAGGACATTTCCTGTTATTAGGGAATTATTTTATATTGTTTTGCGTTAAGATTCTATAAAACATTATATTTACTTAGTTCCAAGGTCAAATCTAGAAAACACAGTATATTCAGAGTAGTCTAGCTTCTTTTTCCATCTTACTTCCTCCCTCCCTTCCTCTGTTTTCTTTAGTAAAATTTAAAGGTTTATCCTTCCATCATTTTTAACAATATGAGCATATATTAATATACTTTCATATTCATTTCTTTCTATAAGAAATGGTAGCATACTATGCAGTTTTGTCCACCTTCTTTTTCACACAACATTCAAGAATTTGTTAAATATATAAAGATACTCCCTATTTCTTCTAATAATAATTTAATGGCTCTTTATAATCATGACAGTTGGAGTAAAGGTTGGAGTAAAACCTTTAAAGCAATTCTTCTGTGCCGTGCAAGATTTTACATGTAATTGAATCTTCCCATTATTCATTTGAGTGTGTACAGTTATAATTTGTTTTCCAGGTGGGAAAGTGATAGAAATAGATTAGGTCACTTGTCTAAGGCCACTGTTCAAGTGAAAGTTTGAGCTAGGATTTGCTCCTGGACTAGAGAATCTGTTACTGCATGGGGACAAGAGGCTGGGTTTAACATGCAGGAGTTAAGTTGGCAGGAAAATAGGCCAGCTCTGAAGGAAGATAGAAGAGACTTTTCCCGTCTCAAATCTTTATCTTCAGAAAGCTCAAGGGTGAGGGAACTTTTATGAGAAGAGACAAAGAAAAAGGCAAGAAATGTACCAAAGCAGATTTAGTTAGCTAGAGAACCTGTCAGTCTCAACTTCCTTGGCATCTGTACTCTGCAGGAGGAAATTCAGAAGTTAAAACAATTTGTAGCTTTACTTTCAAAGGGGGCTATTTTAGCTGGGTGCAGTGGCACATGCCTATAATCCCAGCAGTTCCAGAGGCTGAGGCAGGAGGATCACGAGTTCAAAGCCAGCCTCAGCAACAACGAGGCACTAAACAACTCAGTGAGACCCTGTCTCTAAGGAAAATACAAAATAGAGCTGGGGATGTGGCTCAGTGGTCGAGAACCCCTGAGTTCAATCCCTGGTACCCACCCAAAAGGGGGGTGCTATTTCAAATTGTACAGGAAAAGCAATTTATCAGGAAATTGCCCTTAATTTCAGAGAGAATCTATTTCAAATCTCCCATTAAGTCCATCCCTTGATCTTGAGAGAACTGGGGATCCATACCATCTGGCTGGCAGTCCATTGTTGGATTGGTGTGCAAATCGCATCAAGGAACTTGAACATAAGGACTTACGTGCTTATTTCTGAAATTGGCAGTATGAAATATTTAATAGGTCTGCCTGAGGAAATGGCTTTAGTGTTAGCTCACATAAGAGCATAAGAATTCTTTCAATAACCTACCCCATTTATTTTTGGTGGGGTTTGACAAGTAGCTCCATGTGATCCAGCTGCCCCCTGCCACCATTTCTGAACAATTTTCTCTGAAGACATTGTGAATTACTTGCAAAGCATCTTTGTCCCACGCTGCAGGAGCCTTGTCTCATTATTTGATTTGAGTGGTTCCACGTAGGAGGGGAAATGACAATTTAAGAGTCAGTGTCACAAGACCGCTTTTTGCCAATTTTAAGCAATGGAAAGTTTTTGGAAAGATTAGCTCTTAGGCTGGAAAAATACCAAACATTAATATTCCAGTTTGTATAGATTTGTACTAATAAACACAATCTTTTTAGTTCTAAATTTTTTATCCAATCAAAGAAAACCAACTTGTCTGTAGAAAGACACAAATAGTCTTGTCAGATCTGCACAGAAAAATGCCTGATAGCTAGTCTTTCTTATGTAAATCAAGGATAATCATTATCTAGGTTAAATTTATTACATTCCATAACATCTCCAGAATTTAGATACATTTCATAGAACCCTAGGAATGTTGAACACAGTCTATAAGAATTCATGTCATTATTTCAATTAAATACATATATGTTTAAATATTATTTGTAAAATAAGTCACAATGTGAACAGTACAACTAAAAAATTTTTAAATATACAAATTTTATACTTATATCAAAATATTCAGCCTAAAAATTGTCTTAAAATGAAGGATGAATAAAGCAGGATTGCCCCTTATCAACTTTGGAGATATGGCTCATTATGACTACAAACAATCTCTAAGGTGTTATTACAGTACTTAGCAAAATTATTTAGTTATCTTTATAACATGTTAATATATCATGATTTACAACATCCCATTATTGTAAAACTACTAGTTCATTTAACTAGAGTTAGAAAGCAAAAAGAGACCAGGAGCCAGGTGCAGTGGTGCATGCCTGTAATGCCAGTGGCTCAGGAGGCTGAGGCAGGAGGATGGCAGGTTCAAAGCCAGCCTCAGCAGCTTAGCGAGGCCCTAAGCAAGACCCTATCTCAAAATAAAAAATATATAAATAAAAAGGGCTGGGGATGTGGCTCTGTGGTTAAGTGCCCCTGGGTTCAATCCCTGGTACCAAAAACAAAACAGCAACAATAAACTAAAAAACCACAACTAGGAAAAAAAGATTTGATTAAACTGAAATTCCTGTAAGACTTAATAAGCAATCAGAAATCTAACAAAGTCAGCTGAAAACCTTGGAAATTATCCTGATAAAATATTTGTTCTTTAAGCCAGTTCTTTGTAAACTTTGTTAAGAGTAGAATATTATTCTAAGAAATACTTTGTTTTCTAGAATTTAAACATTAATCAAGCAAACAAGAAAGTGAACAATATTGTCTATATTTTTTAGAAATTTTCATATCAGATATGCTCATTTGTAACAGAATACATATGCTCTGACCTCTGGTAACATCTAATAGAATACAAGTTCTCATCTAGTGAACATTACTTTGAAAAAACAGCAATCATTTAAATCCAGTATTTTATTTTTTTGGTACCAGGGATTGAACCCAGGGGTGCTTTTTCTAA
Organism: Geosciurus inauris; assembly: GCA_004024805.1. Lineage (NCBI taxonomy): Eukaryota > Metazoa > Chordata > Mammalia > Rodentia > Sciuridae > Geosciurus > Geosciurus inauris. The sequence continues at coordinate 4,362 of PVHX01033200.1, forward strand.
ACTAATTTTTTTTTTGTACTGCAAATTGAACCCAGGAACTCTATACCACTGAACTGCCAGTTCAAATTCCCAGACCTTTTTATATTTTATTTAGAGACAGGGTCTCACTAAGTTGCTTAAGGCCTTGCTAAGCTGCTGAGGCTGGCTTTGAACTTGTGATCCTCCTGCCTCAGCCTCTCAAACTGCTAGGATTATGGGCATGTGCCCTTGCACCTGGCTATTCATTGTTTTTTGTTGTTGTTCCTATTTTTTTTTTTTTTGTAGTGCTGGGGAATGAGCCCAGGGCCTTGTGCATGCTAGGCAAGTGCTCTGCTAACTGAGCTATATCCCCAGCCCTATTCATTGTTTTTAAAATCCTGTTACTGATAGAAGAGGCATACATTAAGCCTAAAACACCTTCCAAGTTAAAATTCTGACTTAAAAAGTAAAATTATCATCCTGTATCTTTAGATAATTAAAAGTGGAGAAATAAAATACATTTAAAATAATGCAGATCCTGAAGAAAAAAGGTATGTTGATGTATAAAAATATAGATCTACATTTATTTTAAGTCGTTAGTGAAAATTTCCATAACATTTAATGGCATTTCAACATCAGATATGGTGTAAAATCCATTTCACAGCTTTGAGGGACACTTTAAGAAGGCAGTAAAAAAATCTTCCTGATTAGAACTATAAAACTCAGGCAGTTTGTACAGAAAATACAGAAACAAATTGAAATTATCTGAGTTGTTCTATATGCAACACCATACAAACTCATTTTTACTCTAGGTTAGCAAAGAGACTAATGTTCAGAGAATTGTAAGCAGGCTTTTAATCTGCTTTTACTGAAGGCTAATTAATATCAGTTTTATTTTTAACAATCATAAATTTAGGGCCTGGATATCAACATGAATCTTTAGAAGGAAGTTATGAAAATAAACTGATTTTAAAAGCAAATATCTAAAAACTTATCACCATTATTAAATCCAACATAAAGAATATAATGAATTCTGGAAATGTATATAACATTTAGGTTACTGAGTGAAGGTACACACAGACCAATGGTTAATTTTTAAGAGTACTGCTAAAGGGGCTGGGATTATAGCTCAGTGACAGAGAGCTTGCCTAGCATGAGTGAGGCATTAGGATCGATCCTTTGCACCCTATAAAAATAAACAAATAAAATAAAGGCATCCTGTCCATCTACAACTAAGAAAAAAATTTTAAAAAAGAGTACTGCTAAAATTTATGATCAATTTACAATAACAAACACCCCATGATTTATAAACACTCATGATTTATTTATCTTTATAAAATGATATCATTCCAGAAATTAGAAGCCATGCATAGATTATTAGCATTTTAAGTCACATATTATCAAATAAAATTAAATTCATTAATTTTAAGAATTCTGTCAATATATTTTAAATAATGCTTAATTTTAAACATTTTAAATATCTGTTCAGTCTCTGTATAGACATTTTTAATGCTTAGGCTCACTTGTGAGGTTTTAAATCCATTGAACAATTAATATTTTAGATATGCATATGATACAGAGATAAAATTATTCCATATTTAGCAAAAGAAAACAAAATATATGAGGTATGAAAAGCCCAAGATTTCAAAATCTGAATCCAGGTTTCCTTATAAAAAGAAAATTATTTAAAAAGCTGCATCATTAAGAATTTAATCTAAGCAACTGATAGGAAAATAGCATAGCTCATCTATTACAAAGAAGTAGATAAGCTCTTCCAGTTTTTGTTAGTGTGTTGACATTAGGTCACATAAACCAAGATTTTTGTCATTATCAATTCTATTTAGAAAAACCTTCATTAATGGGTTTTACAGCAAAACAGGATATTTTTTTAAATAACCCTGAACATTTATAAATAGCTACCCTGTTTATTTATCTAACTTACTTAATAGCTATCTTTAGATTACCCATGGACATAGAAAGCACTGAACTTTATGTCTTAACTACCTAGAGACAAATGTCCCAACTGATTAGCAGGCCAGAAAAAAATGGTTTATCAGATTTTAAAGACATCTGTGTTAGCTTTTTGTCACTGTGTCTTAAATAACTGACAATAACAACTTTTATTTCTGCTCACAGTTTCATGGTCAGTCTACTGCATGTTCTGGGCAACGTGAGGCAGAACATTAGGGTGGAAGGGGCCAGCCAGAGGAAAGCTGCTCGGCTCATGGCAGCTAGGAAGCAGAGAGAGCAAGGGGATGAGGCTTCATGGAAAATAAACTCTTCCAGGGCACACCCCCGGTGACCACCCCACCCCAGTCACACTCTATCTGCCCACAGTTACCAGGCAGTTAGTCCATTCAAAAACTCTTGGCTGTGAGCCCCTGTCAAAAGCAAAAGCAAGTTACATATAAGCAATATATAATGTTAGAGTAAACATTGTCAAGCCTGCATCTCCAAATGTTTCTAAACTTATTGTATAAACCAGTTCCAAAGGCTTCTGAACCACATGGTCATGTTACTTGCAGCAACAACCCCACTTCTTGGTATTCACTTCAGTGTTAGTTGGTTTTCATTGCTATAACCAATATATCTGGCTCACAGTATCACAGGTTTAGTTCATGGTGGACTGACTCCATTGCTCTGGGACCAAGATGAGGTGAACATCATGGTGGAAGGGCATGGTTGAGGAGCACTGTTCCTCTCATGAAGGACAGGAAACAGCAAAGTAAGGGGCTTACAGGAAGAACAACTCTTCCAGGGCATGCCCTCACTGATGCACCCATTCCAGTCATGCCCCACCTACCCACAGTTACCAGGAAGTTAGTCCATTCAAATTAGGATGGAATGATCAGGTTACAGCTATCATAACCTAAATATTTCTCCTCTGAATATTCCTGCATTAACATAGGAGCTTTTGGAGGATACCTCATATCCAAATCTTAACAATAGCCTTACTATCAACAAGTTCAAATTAACTTGTCACAGATTTACTAAAGTGTGAATCAAAAGGATTTGGGGTAACTTACAGGTTATAAGTTATGTTACTTATTTATAAGCCACTTCAATATCATGCAAATAAACAATACATGCGCATTTAAATATATAGGTACACACAAGAAAATCTCAAAATTTAAAGTTTATCATTTGCCATTTTTTTAAAATATATTTTTTAGTTGTAGATGGACATAATATCTTTATTTTATTTATTTTTATGTGGTGCTGAGGATCGAACCCAGTGCCTCACGCATGCGAAGCAAGCACTCTACCACTGAGCCACAATCCCAGCCCATATCATTTGCCATTTTAAAAGTCTGACTGTTATCTGATATAGCTTTCAGCAGTCTGCAAATTTTTTTTTTTTTTTTTGGTACCAAGGATTGAACTCGGGTACTCCACCACTGAGCCACATCCCCAGCCCTATTTTGTGTTTTATTTAGAGACAGGGTCTCACTGAGTTGCTTAGTGCCTCGCCATTGCTGAGGCTGGCTTTGAACTCAGGATTCTCCTGTCTCAGCCTCCCAAAGTGCTGAGATTACAGGCGTGCACCACCATGTCTGGCTGCAAATCTTAACTTTGCATTTTCAGTTGAGGCCAGGTAGAAAGTTTACATCTCAAAGACTCATACCAACAAACTTGAATAACCAGTTTCTTACTGGGGTGGATGGATCCTTAGATAAAATTTAAAAACCTTTAATCAAACAAAACAAAAATTCATAACTTAAACATGCAGAATTTTAAAAAGTAAACTCACCAAAGAAAAATACCATGACCTCAAATTGACGTTTGGATAATTTGGGGGGCAGGTACTGAGATTGAACTTGGGGGCACTCAACTGCTAAGCCACATCCCCAGCCCTATTTTCTATTTTATTTAGAGACAAAGTCTCACTGAGTTGCTTAGCACCTCACTTTTGCTGAGGCTGGCTTCGAACTCACGATCCTCCTGCCTCAGCCTCCGCAGCTGCTGGGATTACAGGCGTGCACCACCATGCCAGGCTTGGATAAATTTTGATAGAGGCTCATCTGATGAATGATGCAAGGAGCTTGGTAAATGTTATGGGTCAATAAAGTGTACTTGGAAAAAAGCCCCTAAACACCTAGGGGTGAACGGGGCAGCTAAAGTTACAGATGTTGTTACTGTCTAGGGGTGATGAGTTCATTGTCTCTGTTCAGCAAAGAATTAAAGAATAGGACACAGAGATAGCAAGCAAGAGGTAGGTTTATTGTAGAGGAGACAGAGATACAAATAGACTTCTCTGAAGAAAAGTGGCCCCAGAACTGGGAATCTGGTGGGGGAGTTTTGGCTGGTTCTCTTTATGGTCTCCGGAATTTCCTCCATTCCCTATCTGCTCTCCTGTCCATGCACTCCTCATTAGTATTGATTAGTGCCCTCTCTGTTCACTTGTCTGTTTTAGTTTTTCTATTGGATCCCCTGCTTAGGAGCATGAGTAAGGAAGTATCTGTTTGATTGGGTCCCCCACTCTGTCCAGGAGCACAAGCAGGAAGTTGACCTCATTGGATGACTTTCCCTGCTCTTTTGTTCTGGTCCTGCCCCCAACCTCCTCACTCACCATATTGCCCTGGCTGCCTATGCCCTTCTATATCGCCCTCAAGTTGACCAGGATGTTATGTGCACCTTCTAAAAGAGCTGCCCATAATTCCATCCAGTCCAGGAACTGGATATGCTCTTCTGAAATGGAATTCCCTATTTTAGTAGATTAATATGTTGCTACAGAAATCGGTGTTAGTCTGTTAAGCCAATCATCAAGTAACAAATATATAAAACAGTTAAATTAACTCAGCATACATTTTTAGATATATAAGCAATGTTGTAATCTTTTTTCTAAACCAAAACCAAACCTAAAAGATCTCTCCAAACCAACCAATAGAATTGCTGGGAAATTTTCATCCTTTACATTTTAACCTCATCAACTGATAACCTGCAACCAAATGGCTTATCTAAAGCCCAAAGGGCAGCATATCACCTGGTACCACAAAGTGACCCACTCAAGGTCCAAAGCCTCAAAGAACAAAAACAAAATTCTCAGTGTGCACCTTGATGGGGACACCCAGTGGGAACTTGGCATTTGCCAAACTAACTTTTTCTCCCTTATCAACAAATAATTTTTAGTGGTCGAGCCTATAGCAAGAAATATGGGGGGTCCGGGGTTGTGGCTCTGTGGTAGAGTGCTTGCCCTTGCCTCACACGTGTGAGGCACTGGGTTCGATCCTCAGCACCACATAAAAATAAAGATATTGTGTCCATCTTTAAAAACAAGAAATATGGAGGAATGGGAGGTGGGAGGTGTTGGGGGGTGAATCCTAGGATGTAAAAATGTCTCCAGGTGGCTGCTGGGATTTTCTTTGAAATTACAACTGTAGGTTTGGCAAGTCTTGAGTGGTCCAACCCTCCTCCTCCTTAAAGATCACTGCCAGCTTGAGCTACGTTGCTCAAGGGCCATGATCCTTGCTGACAATTCACCAAAACTTTGGAGGGTGGGTATGAGAGTCTGGGCTTTACTACTCACTGCTCCACAAATGCTTAGAGTCATGCTGGCAGGTAAATAGGTTCACTGAAAGCCAACCTTGAAGGAAGATAAAAGAGACTTTTTCTATCTCAAATCTCCACCTTCAGAAAACTCAAGGGTAAGGAAAGCTTTTATAAAAGAAGAGACAAAGTGGGATAGAAGGCAGGAAATATACATATGCAGATTTAGTTAGCAAGAGAATCCGACCTTAGTTGGAGGGAGTTTTTATTCTCTGTATGAGGAAGTTCAGAAGTTATAACAACTTGGTGCTTTAATATCAAAGGATGCTATTTTGAATCTTGGAAACAAGTTATCAGGAGGTTGCCTTTAATCTCTGCAGAACTTGGGAGAAGCTTGGGTCCCTCTGAGTACATGTTACAAAGGGGTCCTCCTGTGATTTTGTGTTCATCCCTGGCTAAGAACTAGTGCTGTGCTATCCAAAGAAAGGAAGTCATGGGAAGGAGAACCACAGCTGCATGAGCCATTTTAAAATTCATGACTACTACGACAAAATGTTAGCATTATAGAATCTGAGTGGTAATATGAGCAGTTATTGTACTCTTTCAACTTTTCTCCATGCTTAAAAATTTTCATATTTTGGGGGAAAAGTGTAAAGAAAAGTAAGTTACAAAACACAATTTAAAAATACATAGATATGCAAAAACCACCATATTTTAGTGAATTCAAGATACCACTGATGTTAAGACACACCACCAAGAAAGATTGCCACTAATCAATCATTGCTTGCAAGTATATGTTATCTGGATTTAGATATGTTAAAATATGAAATACTCTGTATCTTACAGTAGATCAAATATGAATATATAGGGAAGGCTTTGCAGTTTTAACTACCTAAATGAGTGGTACAGATAACCAAATACATTAGAAATTATTAAAATTTTACTTATATAGGAAGATCAGAGTAAGTTTTTTGAAAAGGTAGAATTGCCTCTTGAAAGTTATCTAGATTCTGAATATAGCAAAATATGGAGGACAGGGCTGTGTGGGTAATGGAACATGAGAAAAGGTTTAGCATTAATAATAGGTATATTTTTAGGGGCAATAGCTCACACAGGAGTAGAGATAGTTGTGTTGAAGGACTGTGAATACAAGCTTGGGTAGATATACAGGCAAACCCAGATTGGGCAAAGATTTTTAGAGTTTTGTTTTTGTCAGGCTAATTATTGAAAATGTTTCTGCCATTCACTGAGAATATGAACTCAGGGTTGTTTTAAGACTTAAGTCCGGGAATCACACTGTTGCATTTCTTCCTAGGTGGAATCAGGATAAGTCAGATACAGTCCATGTGACCATAAGGTCCCCAGAGCTGATGTAAAAGTTGAGGCAAGAGACTGAGGTGTCAGGGTTAAGATGGATCTTGGCAACAAAAAAGACAGTAGATGAAAGTTTAGATTCTTTCTAGGGACTTTGCTAAAATGAGGTGAGAGTGTCATATAGTGGGGTATTTCTGAAGAAGGTCCGTTCCCTAATCTCAGAGTATCAAGGTGATTTATTGTACTTCTTTCTAGAAGTCTGCCAAGTTGGTGAACAGATTGAGAGCCAGCACCAGGATGACCAAGATCAATGTCTCTTGATGCAAGTTGGATTCCCTGACAAGAAAATAATGACCACCAAAAGTAGCCATGACTGTAATGAATTTGGAAACACACTTCATCTGAGTACAAGCCTTGGTATTCCAATACAAAGACCCCATAAACTTGAATCATTTGGAAATGATATGGTAGATAATGTAGACTTATTTGGAAGCACTGTGGAAAAGAAACACGATAATGGGTGTGCAAAATTATTCTTCCATACTGAGTATGAGAAATCAAATCCTATAGTGAAGCCCTATGGATATAAAGAATGCAGGAAAGTCCTCAGGCGAAAGAAAGGTCTTAGTCTTCATCAGAGAATTAAAAATGGAGAGAAACCATTTGAATGTACTGCATGTCAGAAAACCTTCAGCAAGAAGTCACACCTCATTGTCCACTGGAGGACTCATACAGGGGAGAAACCATTTGCATGTACTGAATGTGGAAAAGCCTTTAGCCAAAAATCTCAGCTCATCATACATCTCAGAACTCATACAGGAGAGAGACCCTTTGAGTGTCCTGAGTGTGGGAAAGCCTTCAGAGAAAAGTCAACTGTCATTATACATTACAGGACTCATACAGGAGAGAAACCTTATGAATGTAATGAATGTGGAAAAGCCTTTACTCAGAAGTCAAACCTTATTGTCCATCAGAAAACCCACACAGGAGAGAAAACCTACGAATGCACTAAATGTGGGGAATCTTTCATCCAGAAGCTTGATCTGATTATACATCACAGCACTCACACAGGGAAAAAACCCCATGAATGCCATGAGTGCAAGAAAACATTCAGTGATAAGTCCACCCTCATTACGCACCAGAGAACTCACACAGGAGAAAAACCTCATAAGTGTACAGAATGTGGGAAGTCTTTCAATGAGAAGTCGACCCTCATTGTGCATCAGAGGACACATACAGGAGAGAAGCCCTATGAATGTGATGTGTGTGGAAAGACCTTCACCCAAAAGTCAAACCTAGGTGTGCATCAGAGAACTCACTCTGGAGAGAAACCCTTTGAGTGTAATGAATGTGAGAAAGCCTTCTCCCAGAAGTCATATCTCATGCTGCATCAGAGAGGTCACACAGGGGAGAAGCCCTATGAGTGCAATGAATGTGAAAAGGCATTTTCCCAGAAGTCCTATCTTATTATACACCAACGAACACATACAGAAGAAAAACCCTATAAATGTAATGAGTGTGGCAAAGCCTTCAGAGAAAAGTCAAAGCTCATTATACACCAGAGAATTCATACAGGAGAGAAACCATATGAATGCCCTGTGTGTTGGAAAGCTTTCAGCCAGAAGTCCCAGCTCATAATCCATCAGCGAACACACACAGGAGAGAAACCCTATGCATGCACAGAGTGTGGCAAAGCATTCAGGGAAAAGTCAACATTCACTGTCCATCAGAGGACTCATACTGGAGAAAAGCCCTATAAGTGTACAGAATGTGGAAAAGCCTTTACCCAAAAATCCAACCTTATTGTACATCAGAGAACCCATACAGGAAAAAAGGCCCACGGGAGAGGCCAAACCCGGAAGTCAAAGCTCACGGCACACTAGGGAGTGAAGCAAGTGTCTGTTAGGTACCCTGAAGGAAAGTTGTATCAATTTAACGTTTTAAATGTACGTTCTGACTTCTGGCTTAAACACAGGGAGTAAAGTTGGCTTTTCTTCTTTTCATCTCAGTTTTCACCCAAGAGCAACAGGAGAAAAAGCAGCAGCAGTGTGAGCTCCATATCTGACAAAAAGGAGACAGCTGCTACCAGAGGCAGAGGAAACCAAGACCCAGTGCAGGGCCACAGATGAGAGGCAGCGTGGGTTAGGACTCTTAGAAGAGGGTCCAGATA
>PVHX01033201.1:0-13290 GCA_004024805.1 Geosciurus inauris
CTAGAGATGTTGAACATTTTTTCATATATTTGTTGACCATTCATATTTCTTCTTCTGTGAAGTGTCTTTTCAGTTCCTTTGCCCATTTATTGATTGTATTCCTTTTTGGTGCTAAGCGTTTTTTTGGGGGGAGTTTTTTTTTATATATATACTGGAAATTAATGCACTGAGGTGCAGGTGGCAAAGATTTCCTCCCATTCTGTAGGCTTTCTTTTTGTGCACTTGATTTTTTCCTTTTCTGTGAAGCAGCTTTTTAGTTCAATACCATCCCATTTATTGTTTCTTGATTTTACTTCTTGTAATTTAGGTGTCTTTTTCAGGAAGTCAGTTCCTAAGCCGACATGATGGAGTGAGTGTTGTGCCTACATTTTCTTGTAGTAGTTCATTCATTAAAACAGTAGAAAGTCACCAAATAAATAATTTAACATTACATCTCAAGGTCCTGTAAAAAGAAGAACAGCTCAACACTAAAAGCAGGAGAAGACAGTAAATAATTAAAATCAGAGCTGAAATCAATGAAATTGAAACAAAAAAAATCAACAAAGCAAATTTGATTCTTTGAAAAAATGAATAAAATTGAGAAGCCCTTAGCCAAGCTAACCAAAAGAGAGAAAAACCTCAAATTTCTTAAAATTTGTGATGAACAAGGAAATATCACCACAGATACCACTGAAATATAGAGGATAATCAGAAACTATTTTGAAAACTTATACTCCAATAGAATAGAAGACATTGACAGATTTCTAGAGACATGAACTACCCAAATTGAACCAGGAGGACATAGAAATTTAAACAGATTAATTTCAAGCAATGAAATTGAAGATGTTATCAAAACTAAGTTAAAAAATTTAAATATTCATAGTTGCAATAGATATGTTCTTATAACAGAAGTCTACTTTTCAGTGTCTTCCTTTTGAATTTTCTAGAAAAACTATACTAGTACATGTTTTCTTAAATTATATGTCTTTTTAGGGTTTAAAAACTAATACATGAATTGACAGCTTTCTTTTAAATATGTAAATGCTTTAATCACTGTTTGGAAGCACATGGCCGGTTGCAGTTACTGTTCAATGTATGCTTGGAATATTTATGTTCTAGACCACTGAATACAACGGTTTGAGATTTCTGCCTTTTGAATCATGGTTTGCTGGTTGGACTATCAAATTGGCATATTATAGGTGCATATTTTCCTATGACTGGTTTTGTGACAAATAATAAACACAGTAAGTGTATGTAATATACTGTTTATTTTTCAAATAGGTTTATGTATTGTATCAAGATCACATATTATGACAGCAATATCATTTGTTATAACAATTTGTATTACAAATCAATTGTATTTTTTTAAAGATACCTACCAATGATAAATCTTCTTATGTCCAATTGCTGGAATTCACAATGGTAGATTTATAAGTTACTCATGGAAGTGTTTATATGTTTGATAATTCACTTAATGCTTCTGCAACAATAAAATGAAGTCAAAATACATTTCTTTTATGTACTGATCTTGTGATTAGAAAAACGAATTAGGAGATACAATGTTTGAATAATGGAGCTCCTTTGTACAATATGCTTTAATTTCATGGTATTAAACTAGAGATTTTAATCATTTTAAGATGATACTGAGTTCTGTATATCCAAATCTATAGTTATAGTCTTGAATGTTTTAAACACTGTACAATGAATGCCATATTTGTATGTATTTACAAATGTAATTACACTTTGTTAGTTTTATTAGGCTATAAATGTGTATTACTATAAAACATAGCAGCAATTTCCCTTTAAGTCTTCATAGTTTAATTACATTGTAAATGTATTACAATGTAAATGTAGTTGCATTAATTCCACATGAAAAATATCTAGCCTTAAATTCTTCATGTATTTTTTTCAGTTTAGTATCATTTATAGTTGAGAATCCCTTTCCTCTTATTTATTAGTGATAAACTCCTAAAGGACCATAAATATTTTCAGTTAAATGTTCACCTTTTGCTTTGCTTCATGATTAAGAGAGAGAGAGAGAGAGAGAGAGAGAGAGAGAGAGAGAGAGAGAGAGAGAGAGAGATCTAGCCAGAGCCAGAGTGAAATGTTTTTGCTCAAATGTTTCTTTACTGGGCTGGAGTTGTGGTTCAGTGGTAGAGCGCTTGCCTAGCACATGTTAGGCACAGGGTTCCATCCTCAGCACCACATTTAAAAATAAATAAATAAAGTCATGTCCATCTACAACTAAAAAAATTTTTTTAAAAGTTTCTTTACTTAAATCTATAAGATAGTAATAAAAGCAGGTTCAGAACTTAGATAGCTATGTCTGTGAGTAGATATTTCCATCTAGTGAGTCTGCTTCCATATGATGGAGCCCAAGGAACCCTGGAAGACACCTAGATATTTGCAGTTGTTTTCTAAATTCTCACTTGATTTTGCAAAGGGCCCTTTACTTGAGAGTACCAGACCTATAGGTCTCCTTCCTAGCCATTTGGCAGCTAGAACTTAGGCCTTAATATTGGGGCGGGGAGATGCAAACATTGGTTTGAGGAATCTTGGTTTGATTGAATCTTCCATTTTTTTAAAATCTGAAGTTGTTTTTGATGTCTTAATGAGTAGCCTATCAATTTTGAGCTCTTTTGAGGAAGCACCATCAGAGAACTACTAAATCAATAAATTAATCCATCTTTAGAGAACTCCCTGAAAACTAAAACATGTGTTCAAGTTTTTATTACTGTATTGGCCGATAACAAATGTTATTGTTGATATTTCCAAAATTATGTGTAAATCTCACAATAGAGAATACATAGTTTTGTAAAGGCCCCCTATATCTGGGCTACAATATTTTATTAAGAAGAGAAAAAATTTATTTTATGTTTTGTAAAGTTTGTGATGGAGCAGAAGAAATATTCCACTTGAAGAAAAAATTAAGTCTGTTTTTGTTTTGTCAGAAACAAAACAAAATTAAGTCTGTTTTTGTTTCCGTTTAGTCAGAAATTAGTGTCACAGACTTTTTTTGAGAAAAATGCTTATTATAAAATAAGTACTATGATACCTGGGAACCTTCTTCTAACAAGGGGAAGCAGACTACAGTGCTTAATGAGCCAAGTCTCAGCAATTAAGTATCAAAACACATCATTTTTATTACATTTCAGTACACATCTCCACATTAATTTCGAATGGTCATTTATGGGAAAAAATGCTTAGGAAGAAACCAAGTGTTAGAGATAAAACCTAAACCCTTTATGTTGCTGAAAAGGAAATTAAGAAAAGTAGAATTTAGTAGGTTTTTTCCGTTTAAAAATTTAACTCCTTTTTTAGGGCTGGGGATGTAGCTCAGTGATAGAATGTGTGCTTAACAAGTACAAGATTCTGGGTTTCATCACAACTGGCCTAAAAAAAAAGAGAGAGAGAAAGAAAAGGAAAAGTAACCTACTTAATTGTTATTTAACTCAAAATGCATTTTCTTTTTTGAAGTTCTTGGCATCTTCAAATCTTGAATTTTTCCTTGCATTTTATGAGGTACTACTCACCACTATTTATTGGTGATCTGATTTTCACATTTGTTAATAACCACATTAAATTCTGAGGAGGAATTTCCAACATATGTCCATTGAATAGGACTAATAATGTGTACTTAGACCAGTCAATGTACTTGGGCCTGGTGAAGATAAGTTTCGTAAGGTAAATGAAACTTTCCTGAAACCCACACCACAGCAGAATGTAAACCGTTTAAAAGATAAAGTTCATCTGAGTATTTGCTAGATCAATAACTTGATTACTACCAAAATAAAGAAACAAATAGAACCAGTCTGGAGAAAAAATTGGAACCTCATAGAGGAGCAGAAGAGAAAGTCAGATTTGGAGCATGAGAAGAACACAGTGAACTGAGTTATCCTGGTTAATAGTCTGTAGCGCAGTTTGATCAGGAATGTACTCTTTTACACAGCAAGTTACTGGAAACTAGATGACAAAATGTTCAGTAGCTAAGTGAGCTGTGACTTTACAACCATGATAAAAATGACACAAAAAAGAAAAACTAATAAAGACATTTTGGATTCTAATATTAGACACCAAAGTAATTTCTTCCTGACTCTAGGAAGGATGTGGAATTATACCAAGGAAGGACATGGGATTATACCTGTATTTCAACAACTATAGTTAGTTCCAAAATTCCTGGACTCAATGAGAAATAGGCATTCTACATGTGAGCATTAGTATTTTAAATGTCTATGTGTTGGGCTGCGGTTGTGGCTCAGTGGTAGAGTGCTTGCCTAGCATGTGTGAGGCACTAGGTTCAATCCTCAGCACCGTATAAAGATAATTAAAGATATTATGTCCATCTACAACTAAAAATATTTTTTAAAAAGTCTATGTGTATTTCTAAAAATTTAAGTTTTGAGAAGGGCATGAAAGAAGAACCTCTTATACAATACTACCAGAAGCATAAATTGGTAAAATCCTTTTTAAAAATTTTTTTAGGTGTAAATGGAAACAATATATTTATTTTATTTATTTAGTTTTATGTGGTGCTGAGGATCAAACCCAGTGCCTCACACAGGTGAGGCAAATGCTGTGCCACTGAGCCACAACCCCAGCCCTGGTAAAATTCTTTGGCGAGCTGTTTGCTAATAACTAGTTAAGTTGAAGTGAATGCTCTATGGCTTAGCAATTCCACTCCTGAGATTGTGACCCAGACAAACACACAGGTCCAAGAATAGTTATAGCAGCATTATTTGGGAGAGTAAAATATTTGGAAACATCATGACCATGAGCAGAAGATTAGACAATTTGATAATGGAAGGCCATACACTAAAAATCTATATAGAAAAGAAAATGAATGACCAAGAGTCAGACAATGTCGTCAATCAATCTCACAAGACAAAATGGCAGGACTGAAATAATGGTAGCATTTGTACAAAGTTATAAAATACATAGACAATTCATACTCCAATGGAAATATAGAGCAAAAGAATATGGACCTACTGGATAATGATGAGCACTAAATTAAGAATGATAACTACTTCTGAAAATGGAGAGGCAGCTGGAGGCAGGATGAGAAGTAGATGGATGTCAGCACATGGGAATTCATGTTATTCTCTATACATTTTTATGTTTGTAATATTTCACACTGCAAAACATTCTGCTCACTTTAATTCAGTACTGGCAAAGTAGAATAAAATGTCTCATCTCCTGGTGATTTAAACGAAGTGAAACTGCATCAAATTTCCCTTCCATATAGCCCTGTGGGATTTTATTTTTTTAAGTTCTCTTATATGTTCACTGAAAATAACAGTCAAGAACACTTCTCCACAGTATTTATAAATATCTGCAAATTGCTATGAACTAACATACTGGCACAGCTGGAAACTACTATAAAATAAATCTTACAATGGATGAATGTGTTGTGTAGGAGAAATATTTGCACTTAAGAAATAGTATGCTTTTATGTCAAAATGACTACCTGTTGCCATCTGAGAACATCTTTAAAGCTGTGCCATCTCAATATTTCTATTTCATGAACATTCTGCTTCTTGAACCTATTTTTATTTAGAGTATTCATTTAGTGCTTGTTCTTAACCATAACTGAGTAGCTGGACTGCCAAAATGGTGAGTTTTTAGTCAAATAATTACATAGTATCCAATGGTGTTTTGAAAAATATTTAAACAATGGAGACTCTTAAAAAAAACACCCTGAGTCCTTGTTAGTAGCCTTCTGATTTCTGTAGTGTGAATACCCCTACCATGAGTGATTTCAAGCTATTAACATGAAGTTACTGAACTGGAAGTTGTGAAGAAATGCACGCAAGTGCTGTTAAAAATGTAATTGTTAAAAATGCCACTGGGTAAGGTTGCTCTAACTTTTTAAGTTCCTTCATGAGGAAACTAAAGCCCAACATAAACAGTAAAATGAAACTGGAGACTTTACCATCAGAGCCATCCACTAACATCTAACTAACGTCTTTCACTCTGATCAGTGAAATATACTTTTTTCATCTTCCTTTGTGTCTTCCTGATACTGCAGTGGAACTCTCAAAGCCTATTGGTTCTGGGCACTGCCTGATTCATGAATCACTCTTTGTTCAAGTAGATTGTTAAATTTATTTTGTTTAAGGTTTTTTTTATTGACATTGGCTATAGGAGCTCTCTCCATGCCTTCAATGCCTCCCCTCCCCTTTCCTTTGCCCAATGCTGATTGGTTACTTTGAATGTTTCCCCTCCTCTTTACCCCATGCTGATTGGCTGCCTTCAGTGCCTCTCCTTTTCTCATCCCATGCTGATTGGCTGCCTTCAGTGGCTCTCCTTTTCTCATCCCACGCTGATTGGCTGCACGCCTGACATGGATCAATACCCTATTGGCTATAACCTAAGCTCAGGGCCATGATTGGTCCGAGGACCCTATATAAACTGAGCAGTTTTACCTACCCCCCGGGGTCTGGGTGAGTGACTCCGCCACCGTCCACCCCATAAACCCTCCTCCCGTGGGACCCCAGACCTCGTCCCGTGGGACCCCAGACCTCGTCCCTCGGGACCCTAGACCTCATCCTCCGGGACCCCAGACCTCGTCCTTCGGGACCCCAGAGTTCGTCCCGTGGGACCCCATTCCTCGGTCCCCTCGTCCTGCGGGACCCCAACTCGTCGAGCGAACCCACGCGAGGCACGACATAAACGACAATTGGCTTTTGTGAGTTAGTACATGCCATTTCTACCATGCTGTTGGTTGTATCTGATGAAATGCATGCAATAGGCCCAAGTATTTAGTAAAATTGTTCATTATGAGTGTGCTGTGATTTTGAAATTATAACAATCCCACTGTTAGGTAATGTGCAACTGTATTGTTAGCATATTTGTGACCCAATTTACATTTTATACAGCAAACATATTCTAATCTTAAGCATGATCATCTAGGACTAAAAACAGTGTATGGAAGAGAGCAGGAACAATGAAAAGTAGGGGAGGCATATTAGGAGAAATTAAATCCCTGTGGCCAAGAACAAGTTTGAGGTATCAAACTTCATTGAAACGTCATTTGTTGGGTGATAACTCTAGGGGGATGAAATGCAAAAAAAAAATTCCAAGAACCAAATCCATAAAAATAAGATACAACAACAAAATAGCTACCTAATGAAGACAGAAAGCAGATGAGAGAGGCAAATACAGCTGCTGGAGATCACGAGCACAAGAGCAACCTATAATCACAGCAGATGCAAAGGACAGGAATGGGACCACAGTCTTCTAGGCTCATTTGTATTTTCTACAAATTTGTGATCATTCCTTACATACTGGGAAGAAAGTGAAGGTAGGAGACCTTTTTGTATTTGCCTTCCTGTCTATGGCTTATTCCTTATACGTTCAAGACAAATATTCCTATTTTAGATGACTGGGAGTTTTGTGCAGTATTGTGGTTACTGATAGATGTTCCCCCTTCTATTTCATTCATACACTGGTTTCTTCATCTAACAAATATGCACTGAATTTCTCAGAGAGGTTTTGCATTCCTAATTTGGTTTCTTTTAAAACTGGGTTTTAATCTCTTGAAAATGTATGCTTATTTTTGTAATACAATCCAAGAGGAAAATAGGCTTTTATATATAGATCTTCACTAAAACAAATAATATGTACATCATGGGACCCATTTATTTTTATGAGTTCAGCATATAATCTGTGTCACAGTTATTGAGCTAGAGAAGTTGAATATTGCAACCATTCTAAAAGATTAAGAGTGACAGCAGCAAGGAAGTTCACTATGTTGGTATGTTTTTAGAGATTAGGATCTCATATTTAACATTGCAGTAAAGCAAACTTTTTGAATGAAGTCTTTGGAATCAGGAATGTCTCAGTTTCTATCTCCAGCTGTCTCTTACCCAAAAAGGTAGCTCTCTTACTAGAATGAAATGATCTGGCTAGGAGTTTCAAATAGCTATGTCATATTTTGTGAGGGTGTGGAGAAAATGTCTTGGCCCTGTTCCAGAAACATTTGCTTCTTTATGTGTGTGTGTGTGTGTGTGTGTGTATACATACATATGTAGGGTGTACCTACCATTCTTCCCTATTGATACCTTTATCCTTTTTAGAAGCTGAGATTAACTTGGGAATTTCAAGGCAGTCATCCATGGCCCCAAGGAGAGGATGAAAAAGATCTGCCTTGAAACTACTATAGGAGAAAAGGAGGAGAGTGATCTGTGGACCTGGATGGGTTGAAACAAGTGGCTTCCCATAGTCCTTTGCCTGCTGTGACTCCTTTACCAACCTCCATAGTTTGTAGAAAATGTAGATGTCTGTGGCTGTAACCTGAAGAATTATAAATTTTACAGAAAGAGCCCTGATTCCTGATTGCTTTACTCAGGCCTGTCAGCAGCTGTAGTATGTTTCTGAGTTATGCACAGCTGTATTAGACTCACAGCTTCAGTGGGCCCTTTCTAGTATTTTATTTTTTGTTACTGAAGTTTGAACCCAGGGGCACTTAACCACTGAGCCACAACCTCCACTCTTTATAGATTTTGATTTTGAGACAAGTTCTTGTTAAGTTGCTTAGGGCCTCACTAAGTTGCTGAGGCTGGCTTTGAACTCGTGATCCTCTTGCCTTGGACTCTAAAGCTGCTTGGATTATAAATGTTTGGCACCATGCCTTTCAGTGGGCCTTTGATGATTTCCTTCAACCCTCTAACTACAGCTCCTGGAATATCCTGCAGTCTTGGTGAGCTGCACATGTCTTCCCCAGCATGGTTGCAAAGAATACAGTTGAAATGTTGCTGGAATGGTTGTTTGTCAGATGATACCTAGGAATATGCTCTCGAAGTCAAATGTCACATCTGGAAAGCCCAGTTCTCACAGCCAGGCTAAACACCAGACATCAGAGCCACTTGTTCATGCTACATGTATTTACTGAGTACCTGCTGTGAGCCAGGGTCTGTAGATTCAGTTTGCTGCCAATCTGCATTCCAGGAACCTATTGGTCTTCTTGATTTTGTCACTTGTTTATCAATTAGAGCACCACTAGTAAGAATTCCAGTCAATTTTCAGTCCCATGCTGAATGGATTGCTATCAATGCAGAAAGTCCCAGCTACCCTAAAAATAAAGACGGAGTTAATGTACTTCAGTTGAAAGCACCTCACTTTCTTAGCACAGGTTGGAAGATGAGTTCTATTCCTGGTTCTGCCATTATATTACCTTGGCTTTATCTTGGCCTTAATTTCCTCATCTCTAAGTGTGAAATGGATTGGATACTGTTTAATGGACCTTGCGTCTTTGACATTCTTAGGTTGTAAGCATTCAGAAGTTGTTTAGAATTTGTAATTAAGCAATTTTGTAAACTGGCATGCCATGGCTTGGGAGAGTAAGGGAGAACACTCTTTCTTTTCCCTTGAGAGAAAATCAGAAAGAACTTTGCTTCTCTCACCATAAAGCAGCTAATATTAAAAAAACCCAAAACCAATCATACTTAAACACAATGACTGTACTATATTAACACACTTTTCTTCAGTCAGCAAGGGTTCTATTTTAATCTGTCACTTCCAATATTATAGCAGCATTATTTAGGTTAAGTAGCTACAGCGATTTTGAAAGCACTAATGATCCCTATATGGCATTTGCAACTGCCCTAGCTACACAGAGCCCAGCCAGGGCCTGGCTCAGAGACTGCTGACTCTTTTAGGTGGGCTTAAAGGTCCCACATGTTTAGTGGTGATAGCATGCCACAGGTGACATGATGAATTCAGTTATTTTTGAGCTCCTAGGAAAAAGGATAACCACGGCTCAGTAATTTATGGGCCCTGCAGCTCCTCCCTATACCACTGGGAAGGCCAATCACCGGAGGTGTGAGGCCAGTTCCCCACTGCTGTCTTTGTAAGGGGTGGTCTCCATGGCAACAAGGCCAGTATGTCTCTTTTCCCAATTGCAGAGCCCTGGGGCTGTAGACCTTTAGTCATTTAGATTTGAAGTAAAAAATTTCCTGCATCTACTGGCATCCTCCTTAAACACAAGGTTGGCAATTATAGTGTCTCCTCTTTCCTTTAACCAACAATAACAAGTGATTTCTTTCATGTGTTCATGAAACCTAGATATCAGGCATTGTTTTCATTTAAGTATATTCTCCTTTTGTGATACTCAATGCAAGACTAGTTGCTACTCTGCAATAAACATGAATTCAGGTACAGTGGACTTCTTGAGCACCTACTGTTTACTAATGTATTAGGCATTTCATAAAACAATTTACACATGTTATTTAAGTCCCCAAATATCTCCATGTTAACTCACATTTAATCAACCTCATTGGTGTTTGGCACACTGTCATTTGTTGAATAAAAGACTGAAAAAAGCCAAGCATGGCAGGTATGCTTGTAATCCCAGTGACTCAGGAGGCTGATGCAGGAGGATTGCAAGTTTGAGGACAACGTGGGAAATTTATGGAGGATGTTGTATCAAAATAATTAAAAGGATTGGGGATATAGCTCATAGGTAGAGAACCTCTGGGTTCAATCCCCAGTACTACACATGTGAGCACACACATACACAAAGAGGGGAGATGGATCACAGACTGTCAAGGTCACAAAGGCTTTGGAGAGTATCCTGTCAAACTCTCTAAACACATGGAGAAATCAATTCCCTAAGGGGCTGTGACTTGTCCAAGGTCATATTCACAACTAGTTAGAAACTGTTCTGTCCTAGGTGTATTGTATTTAGACACATTGTTCTGAGTGTTTTGCTGAATGTAGCATTTGAAATACCTCTACTTGAACTTTTGAACAAGAAACATGGAGAAATTTGAAAATGTTTATTGATACTTATGTTTACAAGACTAAAGTAGAAGGACTTTAAAAAAATCAACGAGTGAGGTGTGTCTGGGAGTGTGGTGAGGGCAGGGGGTGGGGGTCCAAGTGGTTCCAAACACGATTTTGTCAGTAGTCCCACATCAAGATGGGGTGACTGAGTCACATCCATTAAATCCACAAAAGCCCAGGTATAAACTAGAACACCAGTTTATTAATTCACAAGTGGAATGAAATGTTGGTTGGTTAGCAGCCCACTAGGAAATTCAGTATAGAAAGATTAATCATAATCACAAAGCTCCTTGGTGAACATGGAATCAGAAATGGGGGAGTTGGTTATCTGAGTGCAATGACTCAGGTCTTTGAGCCTGTGTACCCTTCTCCACTGAGGGATGTATTAGCCAAGGAGGTGATGCTCATGGTCTCTGGTCTAGGCAACTTCTTGCTTGGCTCCAGGTAATATTGGAGATACACTGCTGATTTCTTCCTTGAAGATTTTGCTAGTTCTTGGTTGCAAATGGACTGTTCTTTCTGTTAGCATTATTTTTTTCAGACAGGGGATAAAATATCTTGGTTGATGTCAGCTTCTGCAGTTAATGACATACCAGCCTTGCCTTGATGGAACCATCCCCAGTCAGACCTCCATAATCACCTAGTAACAAACTCTTAGGGAATTATTCTGGATGGCTCATTGAGATCTACACACACACTAGCTTAACTCTCTGAAAGGAACTTTCCCCACATGTTCTTCAGTCACCTTCCTTCATCCCTATGTTCTAAAAAGTCAAACTGAGACTAAACTAAAAGCAAGCCAGGTTTTAATAGGCACGTATACCTATGTACAGCAGTGAAATAGAATGCTCCCCTTCCCACCTTTACTGACTATGGAGGGAAAATGACAGAGAGGGTATAAGAAAGAGAAAAGCTGATTTGGAGATTGGCAGTTAAAAAAGATAAAGGATTCAGGAAGAGAGACAGAGAAAAAGAAGTGCTTCTACTGAGTTTTGGCCTGTTAACTATTCCTATGTTCTCTTTATGAATATGGTACTAGCCATGTGATGGACTACACTAAAGATCCTGGATATCGACCTAATAAATGTTGATGTTTTGATGAGAGAGGCAAGGAAGATTTTGAACATGGAATGCTGTTAAGGAACGAGAATCAGGTGAGTTACCACAGTGGAGAACCATAGTACCAGATGGGCAGGGTAGAGAATTTCACAATTTTGTTAAGGGCTGAGCCCATTGAAGATGGTCATGATTTCCTACCACATTGTATTTCTCTAGTGATTATATTTTCTAATCTACTTTCTCTAGTAGGATATAAATTCTAGATGGAATTCTCCCCAGCAAAGAGAAAAGGCAGTGTTTTTAGAATGTATATATTTCAATCTAACAAGACACAAGGAAATGATTAAAGGGCCCAATCCAGTTCCAATCCCAGTGAATCAACCTTGAAAATGCATTTTTTCATGAAGTGAGCTTTGTCTTTTCCTTAATCCAATTGACATACCGAGATACCTTGGTATATATTCCATATTTGCCTTTCATTGCACACTCTTCACCCCAGCTAATAATTCCAGTTAAGAAACTGGTCCCTTCCACTTCAGTAACATGGGGTCCCCCACTATCTCCTTGACACGAATCTCTGCCTCCATCATGGAAACCAGCACAGAACATATTATTATAGATGGTGAACTTTGTGGACCGAAGGCATGTGGCTCGGTCAACAAGTGGAACTCTAAGGTACTGAAGAATTGAAGCTGATCTCCCTCTGTTGAAGATTCTTCCCCAGCCACTCACATAGCCAGATCCAAATTTGAGGAAGATATTTGTGTATTCCCTGTTGGCAATGCAAATAGGTGTTACAAAGCTGTTTAATTTTAAGGGTTCATCTAGTTCCAGAAGGGCAATGTCATGGTTGTACTTATTAATAGTTGCATTGTAATTGGGATGAAGAATAACTCGAATCGCATTTCTCTTTTGCTCTGTATCTTCTTTCTCTTCAATGTTATATTCACCTATTGAAAATAAATTTCATTTTCAGCCACAGACTTTCATATAAACAGATTTTTCATGTGTCTACTCAGTATCACTGAAAACTGGCAACCAAGTCTCAAAGACCCAAATCTTACATTTTTGGTGGGGAAATTAATATGATAATAAATAATTATACCCTATTGAGATGGGTGCTTTATGTGTCCCTCAAAATAACTATGGGGCTTGATGGATGGAGCAAGTTTTGGAATTATGGCCTCTCTACCACTGGCTTAACTTATTTAGCAACAATCCTATTGGATATTAGTAAAATATGATGTATCAATCACATAGATTTAGTGATGGTATAGATTATTATCCTTTGTTTTTTTTGTTTTTTGTTTTTGGTACTGGGGATTGAACTCAGAGGTACTCGACCACTGAGCCACATCCCCAGCCCTATTTTGTGTTTTATGTAGAGACAGGGTCTCACTGAGTTGCTTAGCACCTCGCCATTGCTGAGGCTGGCTTTGAACTCGCGATTCTCCTGTCTCAGCCTCCCTA
>PVHX01033202.1:0-13288 GCA_004024805.1 Geosciurus inauris
AGGTGAAGGTAACCCCAACATGCATGCACTGCCTTGGTGACCAGGGAAGTCACTTCCACGGCTATGGGGAAGTCAGCCTAAGGCTTAGCTCTCATTATCACTGTCTCCCAGGGTGTGCTTGTCAAAAAGATACTCTGCCATGCCAGATTCTGGGGCTCCCATCTTGCGCAAGTTGGTTACATGGTCACCCAATTCTTTGGATTTCACCTGTTCATTCAGGTAATGAGTCTCAATGAAGTCACACAAGTGGGGGTCATTTTTGTCAGTGGCCAGCTTGTGCAGTTCCAGAAGTGACTGGTTCACACTTTTCTCCAAGTGTCAAGCACATTCCATTGCATTGAGACCACTCTCCCAGTCATCACGGTCTGGTTTCTTGACATCCTGAAGGAAAATTCGGTCACCTCGTTGGTTCTGCAGCTTCATCAGTTTCTCGGCATGTTCCCTCTCCTCATGAGATTGGTGAAGAAAATATTTGGCAAAGTACTTCAAAGCCGCCACATCGCGGTCAAAGTAGTAACACATGGACAGGTAGACATAGGCGTAGAGCTCCAGGTTGATCTGGCGGTTGATGGTGGCCTCCGAGTCCTGGGGGTAGTTCTGGCGCACCTGCGAGGGGGACGCGGTCGTCATGGCGGGCGGCTGAGGAGTGGCGGCGGAGGCCTTGGGGCGGTCCGAGGGCGCTGCGAGGAGATGAGCGGCCGGCTGGGGTGGGGGTCCAGCGCCGTTCCGTCCAAGCACGGTTGAAGCAGGAAACCGCGGCGACTCCCGGCGGAGAACGTCTCGCTCCTATTCCTTTGACACTGCTATCTGCAAAGGTTTCATCCAGGTGGATTCGAATCGCAAGAACCACTAGAGGAAAGTTTGGCATCTATTTTACTATTCGCAATAGTGAGCACGCATTCTAAAATGCTACCTAGTCTGTTGGTGTCTTAGCCTTGCTATGGAGCATTCAAATCTAAATCCTAAGTTTCTTAGGGCGGATGAACATACTAGAAGCAGTAATAAACAATGCTCCTTCAGAGTCACTCACATGGGTAGCAAATTCTGTACTGAGGGTTTCCTTTGCTGATGATGAGCCACCCTGGCAATAGCGGATCAGAGGGAACCAGCACTTGGTAAATCACGTGAGACTGGCCAGAGTTTGTTGGTGGCTGGGAGCCATCCGGGCCATACAGAAAGTCTCCAATTCCTGGAATCCCACCCGAGTTTGGGAGCTCCAACCCTGAATGCCACTATATCAATTGGCACATAACCCTTTAAGAAAGGGTGCCCTTAATCTTAGTAAACCTGCTCATTTCAGATGTCTGCAAACAATTAAAGCCTATTTCCCCTTGAGGCTTTCAGGTTAGTGACACAGCAGGAGACTGCCAAGGAGGAAGTGAACCAGGGGATTCAAGAGTATGGGGTCCAGAGTGGAGTGGCCACAGCAAGCTGCAAGTCCATTCTCAGGCTTCTGTCTTTTTTCTGAGGGAACCAACAACTTCCTTAGATCACCAATAGGTGAAGATGCTTTGTGTGCTGAAGTCGTCAGTTCTAGTGATTCCTTAGTGTCAGAAAATGAAAGGATGTCTAGGTGGGTATAAAGGGAAACGTGCTTTAGGGGAAACCTGGAATTGTTTTCACCCTTTCTTACCTGGACACTTCAGCAAATGCACCCCACTGCCAGCTGATGTGAGGAAGCACTTTTCATCAAGGGCTTCACAGGAACCTGGGATGCATTGGCCTGAGTATCACATGGAGGCACAGAAAGGGCCCTTGGGACTTGGAAGACGATTGTTTCCTTGCATACTTAATACATCTAAAAAAGGGAATTTTTAACAGAAAGCTTTATTCATTAAAAATTGGCTATTTTTAATAAGATTTGCTTTGAAAAACCTGTTTCTATAGCTCATTCTTCAAGACATCACATTTCCTGCAAATATACCTCTGTAAAACTTTGCCTCTTTAAGCTCAACAAATTACAGAAATTTTAGTATTTTTGAATTGAGATTTTAAGTAAACATGTATTCATGTTTGGTTTTACAGATACAACTTGTGTTCACAGATTTGGAGAACATGTAAATCAATGAAAGAGTTGTAGAAATAAAATTGCCATACCATAACCATTTTAAGCAGATCATAAAATTGTGGAAACCATTGCCCTTAGCAGAAATGAGGGTCATCACCCTGAAGAGTCAACCTCATTTACATTGCCAATTAGTGGACTACATAAATCCTTGAAACAAAATCGATCACCTGAACCATGTGGAACAGGGCAAGGTTCTCTAAGCAGTGATGCAACAGGCCTGGCTGAGTTTAATGTTGCTGCTTAAATGAGTTCCCTACCGCAAGGACCAGGGATTCGTTAATTTCACAGCTTGACTTACCTTGGGTGTCTGTCCAGCTTTTGGATGCTTAGCTAGTTTCCAGAGCATTTTTGAATTTGGTCCTTTTAATAGTTTGTCTCACTGTATTTTAAACGACTCAACTGTCCTAAATTTTAATGAGCAAGGTTTCTCACAATCATCACAGAAAATGAGCAAACCACCTTTAGTTAGAATATAAATGTGGCATATTTAAGACAAAGAGCCTGAATTATTGTACCCCTCATTCCTCCTTGATAAGTATAAAGAATTCTCCAGTTCACTGAATATACTGAAACAATCTAGAACAGATTGTTTCTGAATTTCTAACCATGGTGCTGGGTTTAAGGGTGTCCATTGGATCATGAGGTAAGGAAACCCCAAGTTCCTGCTGGGATTCTTCAAAGCAGAATTGCAACATGCAAACCAGAGGTGGTGTGCCGGGGCTCCTGAGGGACAGAGTGTGCTGTATTTGAGTCTATGAGGCTAGGTAATCTCGCCCCTCAGCCTTTCTTAAAAACCTAGCTGTCTAAATTAATTAAAATTAGACACGTGTGTGCTCATACTTGACATACTATGTAATGTCAAACACTTCAGATCCTGAGAATTTCCTGATGGTTAAGTAATGGGGCTTTTGTGTACTTGTAGACCAATTGTAATTGAAGTTTGAACACTATAATTTTCCTACTTTTGACATCTTTCCTACTCTTGTGCCAACCATTATAAAAAGGAAAATGAAATTTTACAAACTCTACATGTTAAAAAATTTTTAGAACCAGAAATCTGTCTGATAGAGAAGGCTCAAGTATTGGTGAGAACATGAGCAAGTGAACAGTGAACCTAGAATCTGAACGACTAGGAGTGGATGCTGAATTGTGGTTCACATTCAAAACTATGACAGAGAAGCATGCAAGTGCTATTTTTTTGCTAAAATTGAATCTTTGGATTCTTACAACCCCAGAGAGACTTTGGCAGAGATAATACCAAGAAAATACAACACTTAAAGTTCATGCATGATTATCCCTAGAGATGTGCATCTCTTACAGAAATCTTTGGCCAAGTGTAGCTTATGCTAAATTACAGTACTGTATATTAGAGTTCTCCAGAGAAATTAATGGGAGAGTCATGTGCATATGAAGAGATTCATGACAGGGAGCTGGCTCAGAGGGTTAGAGGCTAGGAAATCCCAAGATGCACCATCTGTAAGCTGAGGAGCCGGGGAGTGGAGTTTCATGTAAAGACTTGAAAATGAGCCTCAGGCTGAGGTCAGAAGAGCTGTGTTCCAGTCACGAGGCAGAGACCCCACCTCAGCCTTCTGTTCAGGTCCCTAGGGATGGGGTGATGCCTGCACAAGTTGGGGAGGGGAATGTTGCTCAGATGTTCTGGAAATATTCTCAGTAACAGCTGTGTCTGGGTACCCCAGTGCCCAGTCTACTTGGTGCACATAACTAACCATCATGTACTAGTTTCAGTCAGACTTCAGGCTTTGCAAATAAAAAAAAATATTCTTTGTGTTTAAAAGTTGACATCTTCACGTGAAACTAGTGAGTTGGACCTGAACCAGTGTTTCACAGTACGTGTTGAGTGAGCTTATCTTCAGTGCATGCTTCTGTCTACTGCATTTCTTGGAAAGTCAGATGATTTAAATTCAGTAAGTTGAAGTGCACTAGTGTGAAATGAGTAACTCGTGGTGGTGGTAAAGTCCCTCCGAAATGAGTTTGGGTCTCAGCTGCTTGCAGTACCTCCTGTGCTCCTGGGACTAGCCTACCTTCTAATCTCCTGTCATGTATCCGACGGGGACAAAAAGGCTTTCAATTTAGGACTGCCATGAACAATAAAGGACAATGCACGTGCAGTTCTGAGCACATCCGGGGCACCCTCCAGAGGTCCTCAGGAGTCACCCAGGGCTTTCGTGTAGGCATGTTTCACCGTGCACTTGGTCCCCTCTTGATACGGCCATGTTCACTAGCAGTGGTTCTTGTTGATCAAAACGACCCAGAACTAACTTGGCTCCTAAATTCCATATACTTCAATGAAAATCACCCAGGAATGGCACATAGTTTGAATAAGTCCCTTAGGTTATTCCTAGGGCATCTTCTAGAAATGTTTGCTAAAACGGTTCAAAACAAATGGGTTTCATTCTAACACTGTGCACCTGAATTTCATGGAAGTGACTTATTTTTCTCTAAACAGTTATTCTCTCAACATTTTCCACAGGTTTTTTCTTTCAGCAGTAGTGATTTGGCCTGAAAAATGGAACACTTGCAGGTCATTTATAGATACTCAACTTACACCTAAAGCTTGAAAATGTATTTGATCATATATTTGATCATACATATACAATAGTTAATGTAGGATATAACAACACTAAAAATATAGACAAGCAATAGCCAGCAACTACCTATTTCTATTACAACAGGGTTTTTATCAACGTGAACTTAGTGGCTGAAACGCCTGGGACCTAGTGAGTCCAGAGTGTGTGTGTGTGTGTGTGGGGGGGGGATGCTCTCTGAAGTACATACCTGTGAAGGGACACTCTCCAGCTAATAATCCTGGGCTCTAAATAGAAGCATAATTGAAGGCGCACGTCCCACATTCACGGTGTCCCTCGAGGGCAGGCTCTTGTTCTGTACACTCTGCTCTTCATTCTAAAGTTCAGCTTCAGAGAAGCATTTTTCACTTTAGCCTCAGAAGCCCCTAGAAGATCCAGAATAGAATACACAACCCAATAATCCCATGTTTCAGATGCAATGCTACTTTTTTGATTTAGAAAGCACATTGCTCTTGGAACTGTTTGAAGTATTTTAACCATCCTGGAGAACAGAACACAGTTTGGGTGTGCAGTGTGATCTGGCACCTTAACCTCCCTGCCTCTCAGCCTCCCTGGCCCCGAGGAAATGGCTCCACCAAGTCTGGCTCCAGCAGTGCTCTGGAGCAAGCAGGACCACTCAGCCTTCAGTGGCACGCTCCTAGGCCAGCCCTCCCGCTCTCCTGGATAGGGCTGCCATCCTGTTTTCCTCTTGATTCCTTTCCAGCAGCCTCTTTGGATTTAATGTCAGGTTGCAACTCAGAAGGCTGGGAGTCTTGATGTGGATCTCAATTTGGCTGAAAGATTTATATCCCCAGAAACTTATGGTTTTTACATCCCTTCATTATTTTATCACACCTAGTGGATGACGGGGCATGTAGCAAGCCATGTAGAAGTAAGTAAATGACGAGTCTGAAGTAAACTTTGATCAGTTCTAATTGCCTGTCTGGACTTGGCCAGGGACATGCCAACCTGGGTTCCCATGTAGGGTGAGAGAGCCAGTCTGGGGATTATTGGAAAGTTCTGAATTTTCTCTAAGAACCTCATGGGAGGCTAGAAACCTAGCTTTTCATCTTAAAAAGTCTACGTCACTACTGAGATGCATGTTGGGTACTGGTTGTGATAAACACGAAGGCCTTGGCGCACATAGCTTGGGCCTATAATACTTCGAGGAAGGCACTAAAATGTATATTTTTAAGAAACTAAAGCTCAAAGTTACAGCTCCAAGTGTCAACTGACTGGATTGGGCCGAGACAGGACCTAGTGAGGCGTGACCTCGCTGTGCGTGGCTTTCTTGGGGTGTCCTACTGCTTAGAAGGTGGTCTGCTGGCCCGTGATCCTCAGGCATGTACTTCTGACCTAACTTGTTAAAGTGCTTTGGATTCTAACCCATCTTCTGGGGACACTTCAGTCCAACCTACAACCTTGGGGTATGGTTAGATCCTGTGAGGTCATGACATTTCCTGCCAGAGAAGAAATACAATCCCTCTTTGAAAAACCTTCCTGAAGCTTAGGGTTGGATCTTGAGCTGATAAAATTTTTTTCCCATCATACTCCCATTTAAACTACTTGGTTGCTATGGGGTTCTCAATATACGCTCGATTTCACAATCCTTAATCTGTAATTTGGCTGACAGGTTTTGATTAGCTAATAACCAGCATGCTTCCTAGTGCTGTATTTTTCATGGAAATACTACTCGTGGATAGAAAAGCAATGTACAACACTGTACACTGGAAGTTTCTCAATTATGTAAATCATATAATTTGAGAATAAGTTAAACTCAGAATCCAGTGTTGAGCTATGTATTTCAAATACGTACAACTAGCCCAGGTTAAAATAGCTGATCAGTTATTAGATCAACTCATACACTCAAACAGGCAAGATAAAAGGAAAATGGTTATTTTGAGACTTGCGGTCAAGTAACAGTAAAGTCTGAATTTTTGTCCTTGACATCACCTAAGCCTTTATTTCTAAGCATCTTCACACCTAATACATCTGCCTGGCAACCTAGTTCTGTCTTATCTCTTACACAACTGAGCAGTTCCATGTCAGTGATTCAAAGACTAAGGTATTACCTTTGGGATTGGATTTAAGATTAACCTTTGTCCTTAGACAAGTGCTTGAGAAAAATGTGTAAAGACTGGGGGGTTCTATCAAAGACCACAGCACGAGGAGAGATGTTCAAATCTTTCCGTTACACAATGTTGTAGTCGGGGTGTTGCTGCTGTGACTAAAAGATCTTATTGCATTCTGAGCTCTTGGGGGATACACACTGACATCCTGACACGTTTACTTTGGTGTTGCTTTTTCAGGTTGGAATGGACACCCAATATCCTTGAAATGAGTGCCTTTGGGTGTGTTTGGATCACCAGTGACCTGTACCTGCCATGTGGTCTGACATTGAAACCCCAGGTAAGGATGAGGAAACCAGGAGATGTACGATTCCACATAGGTTAGTAGCTCAGGAGCTGTTTAAAATGAGAATAAACATGTAGTGAAGAGCTGTGGCTTAAAGGCAGAATTGATGTATTCAGGATAAACTGGAAACACCAACAGCAGATCAGTAGAAAACAGGGCCCGTGAAAGCAGCTTCCGGGAGGGGAAAGGCAAGTGCCAGGCCTGCCACATCAGAGCTAAGAACGTCTCCACTGCAACATCCCCCTTGGGGGCCCCAGGGTGTTCCCCGGGGATTCCACATGCCTACCCTCCAAGACACAAGATTCCTGGCTGCTCAGCTGGGTAGTGACCAGCTCTTCTGTGCTCTAGTGTTGTCCTGTGTGGCCCTGCACACGTGTGTTGCTGACCTGGGCTGAGTTTTGACTCAGACCTGCACCCTGGTGCTGGTGACCACACCAGATGCAGGAAAGGTTCATGCAGCCTGAAGGGGCCCTTTGAGTGACCCCAGATAGAGGCAGCATGGTCTGCACACTTGAATGTTGTCCCAACTCTAACGTGCCCTGCTGGCCTGCTTCTAGCTGTGATGTGATCACTTCCGTGTGTTGGCCCCTGGCGTAGCTCACCTGTGCTGCACTTAGAGGGTTGTACTGTACTAATTTTCCACATGATTTTACTCACCTCGGTGGCAGATGGTTCTGGAGCCAGCAGGGAGTCAAACCAAAACACATCTTCAGGATGTGCTGTTCCGTGGTGACAAGCTGAGAGTTCTGCTCAAACAGGATGGGCCAGTATTATTGAAAAGACCCTACGCTGTCTCCAGGAAAGATCTGAGGGGAGACCGACCACACTGAAGTAATTTGCTCTTGAACTGTCACTCTATTACTAACAGATCAAATTTACATACACTGTGATCAACATTTCCTAGTTACAACTAAGGCCTACACTTTAATAAATGATTGGGGATTTATTATAAGCTAATTCTATTTTTACAACTTATATCAAATGATCACAATAAAAACAAATACTTCCCACAAGTCTCTTTTCTACAAAGAATCAGAAGTTTATTTCCTGTTCTACTTAATTATCTCTCCTATAGCTGACCTGTCATGAGTGCTTGTTAGTTGGTAGGGACTGTGTTGAACATAGAAAGCTGAATATAAACCAGAACATTCTTAATGATAGTCCTTGTGTGAAGGTAGTTTCCAGATTTCTTTGGCATTGTTCAGGAGCACTCCTGGTTCACATTTCAGAAGAGCTTTGCTGTTATTGGGGTTCTTGGTCCTGAGATGCATACAAAGTAGAACAGAGAAATCATTTTGAACTGGGTGTTCACTGATACTGTTACATTTTCGAGCCAGAAAGTGAAAGGTGATAAAGTGGTGGTCCTTGTGTTAGCATAAGGCACTGGTTTTACTGGATATTAAGACCCCTTGGCCCCGGGGTGGTGGTCTGTGGTCCATGATAGTTCTCTCCAAACCTTGCTTGACCCCAGAAGATTTCAGTTATTGACTCCAGCCGGGCGCAGTGTTGCACGCCTGTAATCTCAGCACTCAGGGAAGCTGAGACAGGAGAATCATGAGTTCAAAGCCAGCCTCAGCAACAGCAAGATACTGAGCAACTCAGTGAGACCCTGTCTCTACATGAAACACAAAATAGGGCTGGGGATGTGGCTCAGTGGTCGAGTGCCCCTAAGTTCAATCTCCAGTACCAAAAATCTGACTCCAGAATTTGAGGTAAATAGAAAAATGAATTTCATTGCTGAGGGAGACAGTGATAAATTACCCTTGAGACAAGACTTGCAAAAGTGAACTTTGAAATCCTCAGCAGATTGTACAGGAGCTATCCCTCATTTACCTTGGTAGGGATTTTGTGTTTTTGATAAATCCGTTTGTGTAATCAAATGATACTATAAAACGGATAAACTAATTCACCCATCTACATTTCCTTACTATGAAACAACCTAAGGAGGGTACGGATCAGCAAGCTGGGTGACCCATGCCATTTTAGCCTCTGGCGCAAGACAGACCAGCACTTTCCAACTGTTCACCTGTGGGGAGCAAGTGCCAGATGTCGCATCAGAACCAGGTCATAGAGGGTTTGAGGGCAGGTGCAGCAACAGATGCACTTGTCATCTTAAATGAGGGGATGAGTTTAGAAGGGAAAATAAATTTTTGAGGCGTTTGTGAGAGGTGGGCTTCAAGAAACTTGTGTTCCACCAACAAATCTATGTACAAGTAAATCCAGACTGTTCTATGAAGTCTATTTTGAAGACTAAGATGAATATAATTGATTTTATTTTGCTTCAAAAGTTACTAAGAGATTCAAAATAGCCAAGGAAAACATGACAATTTTAAGTTAACCATTTCTCGTATTTGGAAATAGAACGCTTTCTTTCCTGTTTCAAATTTACTCTAATATTTCTGGAGAAAATGGCGAAAGCAGTACTACCCACAAACCATGGCGATGCTGGTGTCACACTTCCTTGCTGAGATAATACTGAAATGATTAGAGAAAAAATTACATTTTAAGGGTAACTTTGGGAACTGTGGTGCCTCCTAAAAGATCATCAATACTACGTCCCGCTCATTCATCCTCTGGCTTTGGACACACTACCTACCTGGTGCTCCGCTCATAAGTGTGATGCCATGATATAGATTTAAGTTGAAAACTACCTTCTGGATCTCAACAGGATTTATCCATGCAGAAAAATTGAAAACATTGAATACCTTAGACTCAAGGGGATAAGATAGGGCACTAAATTAAAGCATTCTTGTGTATACCAATAGAGCAAAAATTTCAAAATCCAAGATAAAATCATTTTCAACTTCTCTAAGTTCATTCTTAGGGCTTTCCCAGAGCTTATGAAATGTTGAGAGACGCAAGCAGCAGCAGCTACCATTTTGGAAGCATCGTTTGCAGCAACACCATGATTGACCACTTAGTTTCATTTAGGTTAAGTTGATGAGCTTAGATACTGGGCACTTTTTGGTATTGCTAGCTACTGGGTTAAAAGCAGCTTTAGTCTGGCTTCAAAATCCAGATCTTGGCTATTTAAAGGTAATAGTTAATGAAGTGGGCACTTTGGACTTTTAAAAGTGAGTAAAGATAGCTTGAAGTAACAGCAGACCACTGTAAAGATTATATAACCAGGAGAAGATGAATTAAGCCACTCGGCAAGGCTTTATTGGAATGTTCGCCCTCAGACCAAATCCCCTGTCCATCTGAGCATGTCGGGAGAAATGGCGTTGAGATTCCGTGCATAGAGAATTTCAAGAAAACCCAGTCACGAAGGGCAGGGCTTGGACAGGAAGAGAAGGCCAGAGTCCTTCCTGGATAGGTCAGGAAAATTCGCTGACAGGAGGCGTGTCTACTAATGACGTCACATCTGGCTTGCAGCTCCGCTTCATAGCTGCTGACCGGTTCCTCTAATTGGTGCATCTTAGACCCTGACCAGACCTAACAACCACAATGACAGCTAGCAGGGCTCGAGGGGTGTGCGACGTGCCAGGCTCTGAGCCTAATAGTTCATGTGCCTGCATCACCTGGAAGGCAGGTCACTTCCTATGGAACTTATGAGAGCTAGTTAACTGGTTCCTTTTACTCCCCTGAACTGGGTAGGGAACCCTGGGCCTCACATGCTAGGCCAGTCCCCCACTGTGGAGCGACAGTGCCTGCTGTTCACTGCTACAGGACCTTATGGTCAAAGGACCACACTTCTAAACCATTGACTCTGCCTCTAATGCAGTCCTTGCTAACGTGATGGATTAAAAGTGAAGCTTCATGTGAAAGGGTTAACATTGGACTGTTCTCAGGATGTGCTTGGAAACCTCCAATTTGGAGTTATCACAAAATGTTACCCATCAGTTCCGTCAATTTTACATGCTTATCTAATGTGATGGAAGATGCTGAGTTGGCCTATCAGTAAGATGTTAATTTTTGTATTGAATGGTGAAGCTAAATAAGCTCATGGATCCATAACACCGAATGGCTCTGTCCTTGCTGATTTTGAATTATACATAGCAAGTATGTGGGTCAGTTGCTGAAGCTTCCAAAGATAAGGTTGTAGCCTCCTGGCCTGGGATCAATAAATGATTGCTGGTTTCCAGGCAGTTGATCTTACCTCCGTTTTAAATTTTAACTTTTTATCATGAAGATATGCTATGGCAGAGGAGGAGGTTGGATAACTCAGCATCTGTCTTCAATGTCCCAGGCTAAGATGGCTCCCAAAAGTCAAGAACTAATCACAACAGCTGCTCAGTTATCCAGCAGATTAATGAACAGTACCCAGGTGCAGTCTGTAAATACTGGGTCTCTGAGCCTTCACTGTGCTAAGGTGAACTGTGCAGAGGCTCCAGTGACCAAGCAGATGTTAAGAGTAGCAGTGGCCTACCACTTACAGCTCTGAGGATATCAGTTTGTGCTTGCCTTGGGCACTGGTTATCAACACAGCTGCCAGGAGGGTCTTTGAAGTATTGGCGACATGGCTGAGAGTAGCTGCTAGTGGCCATTCTCAGCCCAGGAATCAATACCAGTGAAATATGTCCATGGTGGTGCACTTGGTGCAGTTACCTTATCTCTCCATCTGTTCTCCATACACAAGAATACATAATACTCATTTTGCAAGGCAGATGAGGACTTGCATTCCTTCCAAGATGAAACTAGGAGTTCAATATGTGTTGGTGCCCAGGGCCAGGCCTGTTCAATGTTCAGTGGAGCTCAAGCCGAGAGGCGCTCTGCTGACCAAAATAGCACTCTGGAAAACCAGTGCCTGTGTTTAAGCTTCCTGCTTGGTCTGTAGACAGGAACAGACTAGTAACAGCAGACCGGCAATATGTGGGGTGAAGAGTAAAAATCAGCAGCCACCAGTGATAAATGTGTTTGGTTTGGAAGAAGCCATTTGCTGTTAAACTCAGTAAATGTAATGGAATTGACTCAAGTTCCTCAATGGGAGCATAGGTAATGCAGTGAAGAAATGACTCTAGTAATGTACTAAAGCTAATGTTGCACGATGTTCAAACATATGGTCAATCATTGCTAGGTTGAATTTACTTTAGCTGTGGTATGATAAAAAGCATGACTTAATGTTCTGGGATTTATCTTTCTGTGGATATTACACATGAATATCACAACGTTAAAGGGACAAGGCATGATTTTCATGGATTATCACTGAATGTTGATAGTCTACTAACGATCCTTTCATAGTGGTAGGGTTAAATCTGATTTCCATAAAAGCAACAGCTGAACATTGTATTAGGTTGATGTCATAACAGGGCTAGAATGAGCCCTAAGGTGTGATAGATGGGATTCTCAAACCACTCCCCGTTTCCCACAAGTAGAGTAATAAAAGAGTTTCTTCCACTCGGGTTCTGCATATCAAATGAGTTACTAGATTAGCGATATGATGCAAAGAAGTGGTGCCAGTTCTTGACCACTCTCCCCAGGGCAGGAGCTGGATCTGAAAGGAAGAAACTGTACTGCCCTCGGAGCACCAGCGGGCTACAGCTCTCCCCGTGCAGGGTGTAAACCCAGCTTTTTTTCCTGGGGCATTGTCCTTCAGGATGTGCTGGGTACCACTGCTTTCAGTCGCTAAAACTCATGTCATTGTGGTCAAATGAATTTCCATTGTTTTCTAACAAATCGGCCCACTGTGGTAAGTGCCAAGTGCATTCCCAGACTCCTCCCAGGGCTGGGCTTCTCTGGGTGGAGCAGGCAGCTGCTGAGGGCTGTGATTCCAGAACCAGCGACCTTGCCCCCTCCCTCCACGCGTTGAAAAATGTGCTTTCCCCACCTGTTCGGCATTCCTTTAACAGGATAAAAGCTTTCAATTTATAATTAGAAATACAACTTAGGAAACCCCTCTGCCAGAAAGTCCCAGCACAGCAGCCTGAGTTACTTTATGGGGTATCAAATTTCTCTTGGCTTGGCTGCCACTCAGAAATTTAGAACATCTTTCCACTGTGTGGCTCGCTGACCTGCACCATCGTCGTGATGTGTGAGCAGCGGTTGGTGGTGGTGTCAGGAGTTTGAGAATTCCAAGCTATTACCTTCTAAATGGCAAACTCCACCATGTGGAGCCCTGGAGGATTATTGCTGTTAAAAATTAGGACCCCTCAAGAAAATCCTGAGTCATTAACATAAAGCTAGGCAGAGCCCTGGAGTTCCCTGCAGGACCAGCCCCTGCCTGTCTTGATGTCACAATACTGAATCACTGAGATGTAGGTTTAAAAATAACTATTCCCAG
>PVHX01033203.1:0-13287 GCA_004024805.1 Geosciurus inauris
TTCTGCAATGAAACGCAGAAACCCACCTGGGCTTATCCCGCTGCAGCCAATCAGTTCTGGAGCAGCAAGAAAAGCATCGAGACAACTATACGCTACAATCACTGTTCTGCAGCCAGAAAACAAATAATTACCTATCACGGAGGGACTTTGCCAAATAGGTTATTATGTGTGTCATTTTCTTTCTCGAAAAAGAAAAAAGATTAATAACAGCAAGAGTCCATGCGAGCTGGCTGCCGCCCATGGACGTGTGGCCTGGTCCACACAGAGACCAGGGCCCAGAGAAGGCAGTTCAGGGGAGGGGGTCTCCTGGGTGACCCTTCAGGGCAGTTCTCCCTTCTCTGGGCCACGTGTTTTCTTAAGGCACAGAGAAGCCATCTTTCGGACTTTCTGTGACCATTCAGGGTAGCTCTTCAGTAGTTTTGCTCCAAGAAAACCCTTTTAGCCAGATATGCAGTGAAATAAGAAAGCAAAACTTGAGGCTTTGGCAGTGGAACAGCAGGAAATAGTCACAGGGGAAGGGGTACAAGATGGCGCGTCTGATTGGATGAGAAAACACACTGCTATTCTGTTTCCCAGCGAAAGACTGGTGACTTCAGGGCTTTGGGCAGGGGCAGGGTGGGGATAAGGTGGAAAGGAAGTGCTTCTGCCCCAGATGTGGTTCTGCACACAGGCGTATGGCTGTGTTATGAAGACCTCCCCATCCACACCTTGACTCTAGGGCTGCTGGGCCTTGCACAGGGAGATCTGATGAACTTCCAGTTTGCTGAACACATGGAGGTGCTGGGAAGGTTGTGTGCCCAGAGAGGGCGAGGAGGCCCCGTACCCCTACCCCGTACCCCACTTTATTCATCTCTTCCATTTTGCTGTTTCTGAGTTGCATCCTTACAGACTGGTAATAGTAAGTAAATTGCTTTCCTGAGTTCTGTGAGTCTTCTGGCATATGATCATTGGTTGACACGGGGGTAAAAAAAACAGCAACATATATTTGGTGTTGGAAGTGTTTAGGATAAAACGTGTCTTCAGACTCATCAGTGTGGAGAGTATGCATAAAGTGATGGAGTTAATCTAGTTGTGAGGATAAGAAAAAATTGTGGGTGAAAAAGAAGCTGTAGGACAGGACAATAGGACTTGGTGCCCCTGTGGCAACTACATTGAGACTGGGGACTCTGTGGTAAGAGAAGGCCTCAGGGAGGTGGGGCTGAACAGTAAAGAGGAGTAGGGTAGAAGAAAGAGGAAAGACAGGCCATTCCAGGGAAATAAGCTGAGAAAGGGCAGAGATACCGGGTAAGCAGGACGTAGTCAGAGAGCAAAATGAGGTGATCCACAGAAGGGCGTGTGTTCTGGAGACTTGCATGGCTCTGCACCCCGAGGTCTGGGTTTTGCATGGAGCAGACAGTTTTATAGTATTAAGGTTCTGTAGGATCAGGTGTTAGAAGCTGTCAAATGTCAGGCTAAGTAAGAAGTTTGGGTTTGATCTGGTAGGAACAACCAACAATTCTGAACAGAGAATGTATTGAAAATGACAACATCCTTCATCTTCCATCTACGGTCAACCAACATGAAAGAATACATGTTCAGGGCTGGGATTGTGGCTCAGTGGTAGAGCACTTGCCTCGCATGTGTGAGGCACTGGGTTCGATCCTCAGTACTGCATAAAAATAAATAAATAAAATGAAGATATTGTGTCCATCTACAACTGAAAAAATATTTAAAAAAAAAAGAATACATGTTCATCAGAGAGGATTTAAAAAAAATCCATTCCTCCCTGTATTAGTTTTCTATTGCTGCTATAACAGTTTGCCCCAAATTAATGTTTTAAAATAACACAATTGTTATCTTATACTTCTGGAGGTCAAGTCCAAAATGAGTCTTACTGGGCTGAAATCAAGGTGTTGTCAGGGCTGGTTCCTGCTGGAGGCTCCAGGGAGAATGTTCCCTTTCCTGTTCCAGCTTTAGAGGCTGCCTTATTCCTTGGCCTGTGGCCCTTTCCTCCATCTTCAAAGCCCACTACAGCAGATCAAGTCCTATGTACATGGCATTACTCTGATCCTGGCCCTCCCACCCACCTCTTTAACTTATAGAGACCCTTTGATTACACTGGGCCCATCCAGATAACCCATGATAAATCTCCCACCTTAAGATCCGCTGATAAGCAAGCTTAATTCCATCTGCACTTTAATCCTCCTCTGACTCCCACCATGTAACTAATGTATCGCCAGGCTCTGCTGATTAGGACATGACTCATTTGGGGAGGTCCTTATTCTGCCTGCAACACTCCCCTAGGTAACTGAAAAACAAGTTGGCTTTGGCCATTACAGTCCTGGCATCCCACAGTGACAGCCACCTGTGGCACACAGCTGGAGCACAACTAATTGTCCAGGCACTGAAACAGACCAGATGGGTTTAATTCAGTCCCTCACCTACCAGCTTCGCCATCTTTGGTATGTTAGTTGGTCTCTCTGCAGCTGGTTTTATCCTTATAAAATGAGTGTAATAATGGTACCTAGCTTATACTATTTGCAAAGTACTGGCACAGAGCTAAACACTCAAGATTCCTTAGCAAAGTCTGTAGGCAAAGAAAATTCTCCTTACCAACTAGGCCTCAGAGGGCATGGTGACACTGTGAATGTGCGCCAACTCATCTGGCATATTTAAATATTTAACATGAACAGACATAAACAAGCATGTCCCGCATTGGGCCATTCACTTTGCCTAGTATCAGGGGTTATGTTGACCCAGAAAGGAATGAAAGAGATGCTTGTTTAGGAAACTAACTAAACCAACACATGACGCTGCATCCTGCAAAATAATGGGATGTGCCAAAATGTTTCCTGAATCAAAGGGTTTGCTGGTGCCAAGGTGATGTCTTTCAGTTATGCACGCTTTGGCTGCCAAGCATGCCCTACAGAATCCTGTGGGCGCAGTGAGTCTGACCTGCGGGAGCAAAGCCAGCCCTGGCACCCCTGCCAGCACCCTCCCACAGCACCCTTGTTTGCACAGACTACTTGCCCACATGCCAGCTGAAAATGTTGGCTATGCTCCTCTTTCATTGAATTAGTTCATCTGGTTGCAAGCAGGGCCCCCACCCCGCCAAAAAAGAGAGGAACATTCTCCTCAGAGTCTACAATGAGTCATCCAGACTTGGTTTGCAGTTCTTGTGACAATTATCCCAGAGGATCCCTTTCAAAACATGAAGCTGAAAGAACCACACTAATAAAAAAAAAAAAAAGAAGAATGTAAACAGAAAAGAGGGAAGAATCGGGGCCACCAGACAACCATTTAAGGAGAGAAAAAAGGTCTACAAACCGAAACGAAGCAGAAAATAAATGCTCCAGGAGCCTGCTCTGGGCCTCTCTCAAGCTGCCGTCAGCTCTTCCTTTGAATCATCTCATAGTTTACAGAATTCGGGCAGAACTACTTGTGACAAGACCAGGAGGACTTCCAGCCTTGACACTGGCTCAGAAAACAACGACCAGACGCCACGGAGGTGCTCAAAGCATATTCCAGCTGCTGTCGAGCACTACTGGGTTCTGTGCTTCCCAAAAATGGAGAGTCTTATCTATTAAAGTCAACGTGCAGACCCTAAGGAAATGCTCGTGTAGCCATAAAGGAAATGCTCGGCAAAAATGAACCCAGGGCTAGTGCCCTTCAGCCCCCCACCCCCAGGGCTTCCTGCAGGGCGGTCAGGAAGCCTCCTAGTAGCCTGCTTCGTCAGTGTGCAGAAGAGGGCTGGACTGCTCTCCTTCCCAGGCTGGCCCTTAGCTGGCCTCTGAGCATGTCAACAGCTAACTTGAAGGCAGCATGGCCTCTGCCATAGAGACCTGCTTTCCTTCTGGGAGTGTGGAATTCTGGCAGAAGCCAGACCAAGGCTGCCAATGTGATCAGACCCCAGTGACAACGTCAGTGTGGCAGGAACACCATGCACGCTACGGTATTCACAGCTGGAGGACCAGTGGGCCAGCGTACCCCCAGGATGGAGAGCACAAGGAAGCCTGCACAAGGCTCCTCCAGAGGTTCATGACCTGGCTGTGTATCCCGGCCATGTCACTGTAATAAACCTTAGCCATGATTACAAGTGCATGCCGAGTACTGTTCAAGGATGACCCTCAGGTCCCCTGAGACACAGCACTCACGCAGCCTTCCAAGCTAGCTTAAATTGATAAGATACAAAATGTACCCGTGACCATTTTTAGTACAGTTCAGTGGCATATGTAGATTCACTATTTGTGCAACCAGCACAGACATCCACCTCAACTTTCGTTTTACAAAACTCAAAACACGGTACTCGTCCAGCTGGGACCCCCCATCCCCCACGGCTCCACTGTGTCTATGAATCCGACTACCAGGTGGCCTCACCTAAGTGGGGCCAGTGTTTCTTCCTGTGACGCATTTCACTTTACATAATACCCTCACAGCCCGTCTTGTGGCATGTGGCAGAAGTTCCTTTTTAAGGATGAGCTTGTGGTGTGCTGCTGAAGCTGATGTGTTGAAGACTTGGTCCCCAAGGCAGTTAATGTCCAGGGGTCAGGGTTTTAGGATGTGACTGGATTGTGAAGACTGTGACCTAATTGGTGAATTAATCCATTTGATGGTTTAGTAACTTGATGGACTACTGGGAAGTAGGGAAGCGAGGCAGGTGGAGCAGGGGTGGAGGGAGGAGTCACTGAGGGGGTGCCTTTGGAGACTGCATCTTGTCCCTGGACCCTTCTTCAGTTACACAGCTGCCAGGAGCTGAGCCGATCTCTTCCATCAAGCCCTCTCGCCATGACCTTTCTGCCTAGAGCCAGCCAACCATAGACCGAAATCCCCAGACCATGAGCCAAAAGAAATCTTTCCTCCTCTAAGTTGTTTATGTGAGGTATTTTGGCTACAGTAACAAAAAAGCTGACCAACATGGACAATACCTGACTGCACGCACATAGCAGGTCGTGTCTGCCCTCCTCCGTTGGTGGCTCCTTGGCTGTTTCCACATTTTAGCCGCTGTGAATAATGCAGCTGCGAACCTGGGTGACTGCTTTCAATTCTTTTGGGTACAAAACTCCAGAACTGGAGTTGCTGGATGTAATTTTATATATTTTTGTTATTTTAAATAATATTGTTAATTTTTTAATAATGAGTTTTTGACGCTGTGGATAAATCACATTTTGTTTCTGCATTCATCTATTGATGAAGTTTCCACTTTTCGGCTCTTATGAATGCTGCTGCTAGGAACACGGGTGTAAAACATCTCAAGTCTGTTTCTTTTGAGTAAATACCAGAAGTGGACTTGCTGGATGATATGGTTAATTCCATTTTTAGATTTCCTTTTTTGAGGAACCGCCATACTGTTTCCCATAGCACTGCACACTTCTACCAACGGTGCAAAAGGCTCCACTGTTAATCTTCCAGGTTTCTGTTTTTGTTTCTTTAATAGTAGCTACTCTGATGGCTGTGGGGACTCAAAATGTTTTAACTATTAATTGGAATGTTTCCGAGAACTTACAAACTCCTTATAGACTTACTGTGGGCAGGCCAACAAAGAGGTCAGGAAAGAAAACCTGTATATGAAAAGCCAGAGACCATGTTTAAAGGTTTTCAAGTTTCTGGGTGTGAAACCCCCCTGGGGGGGGGGGGCATCTTAAAACTTCAGAGAAAAACATCTGTGGTTCAACAAAGGTTGTGAAGCTGGGGGCATAACTCAGTGGAAAAGCGTGTGTTTAGCATACAGGAGGCTCTGGGTTCCCCTTCCAACAGCAAAATGTAAATAAATAGTCGCTCCAGGTCTGAGCCAAATTTCAGCATATAGGACATGAAACTGCAGCAACAGTGGCACACCCATATCACACACCCATATCACACACCCATATCACACACCCATATCACACACCCATATCACACACCCATATCACACACACACACACACACACACACCCACGCAAGGCCAAGCTGAGGCACGAAGATAGAGTCATTGCCAGAGTATCTAAGACAAGCATTAAAAAATCAGACTCCATTTCATTGTGGTACGTTTCATTTTAAAATAACTCAACTAATGCTGAGAATTTAAAGATGGCCTTCATGTTATCAGGTCATCTAAAGCGTCCTCTAGTGTCAACACTATAGACACAAAAACGGAGTAAAAATACCCCCCCACAAAAAACCCTGTAAGCATAGAACTTAAAGTGAGCAGCGCAGCACACGGCAGGGAGCAGCTGGGGAAATGGATATTCACCTCACTTCCTAGGGCCACCGTCCCAGGGACCCTACGAACAGTGAGGCATGGCCAGCCTGGGTTGGAAAGTGCCGCTCACTAGAGCCGCTCCACCTCCTCTGCCAGCACACTCTTACAGACCCACTCAGCCCTACAAGCCAAGAGGGCGACAGCCTGGGAGCAGAGGCGTGGGATGCCCCCCACACCTAAGTCTCGTGTTACCAGCAGCCTGGCCCCAACAACCCGCCTCCTGTGCTCAGTCCCATGTAACCCTCTCCCCTTGAACCTGGGTGGGGGCTAGCGCTCTGCCAAAGGAATGCAGAAGTGATGGGCAGTCGCCTCCAGACTGAGCTTCAAGACAGCGTGACTTCCGCCGCACCCACTCGAGCTCCTGTCTTCTCTAGTGAAGGTGACTGTCATGTTGAGAGATGCCCCAAGGACAGCTCCACTTAAGGAACAGAGATGGTCTCAGCCAACAGTCACATGAAACCAGAGACCTTAGTCCAGCAGGTGGTGAAGAACGAACCCCTGCTGGCTTGCCCGAGTCAGCTGAGGGGTCCTCACGGCCAGGCAGCATCCAGACCTCCATGGCAAGGGCACCCAAGGACCCCGCTCAGTGCCCACAGACTTCACCAACTGTGGGATAATAGGTGTGTGAGCCAGGCGCGGTGGTGCACACCTGTAATCCCAGCACTTTGGGAGGCTGAGACAGGAGACTCGCGAGTTCAAAGCCAGCCTCAGCAATGGCGAGGTACTAAGCAACTCAGTGAGACCCTGTCTCTACGTAAGACACAAAATGGGGCTGGGGATGTGGCTCAGTGGTCGAGTGCCCCTGAGCTCAATCCCCAGTATGGAAAACACAAAAAAGGTGTGTGTTACTTTAAGTGCCTAAGTTTTGGGGTAATTTATTATACTGCGTCAGAAAACTAAAACAAATAATGAGCTTAGAAAGAAAACGGATAACTCATGTTAAGACTGAAACAGCATTCAAATGAGGTTAGCTCAACTACAAGAAAACCAGGACCTCACAACCCAGAGCAAGAGAGCTCAGCACTCTGCACGGGAGATTTCTCTCAGGAGCTTACTTAATTGCAGGGTTTTCTGACTCCCTGCCATTGTCACCAAACACGCCAAATTTCTTCAGATCTTCAAGTCAACAATAAAATTTCTAAATCTCTGGGAAGTTTAAAAAAAAATGGAAAAGAAGGTATTGTTTGTCCCCTGGGCTGGATTTACTTATCATCCAGCTCTTCATTTGTGCAGGTAAGCGTCACACTTAAAGTGAGCTCTCCCACCTTCACGAACCCATCCAGCACAGGCGAGTGCAGACAGAAAGCACATCAGTGGCTGCCATGCCAGAGAAGTGGAGCTCCTGCCGACAGGCGGGGGCTCTTTTGGGGGTAAGGGGAGTATTCTAGATAATGGTGATGGTCACCAAATATACTTTTTTTAAAAAACACATTAAGTTGCACATTTTAAAATGATGAATTTTATAGTTTCTGAATTACATCTCAATTATAAAAATTTTAAGTGAGTTCTTACGGAGGAAAGTTAACATTTCCACTTCAACATTTTCCCATATAGTTACATTCCCTTCCCAGACACGTGACTGAATGGCATCTGCTGTGAGATCACACTTAAGGGATGACATCCTACCCAAAGCTCAGACCTCACTATAGTTTTTGTTTTTTCTCCTTGTATTGTATCTTTCAGGAAAATTACTAGCAGCTCCCCTAGTAAATGTGTTTTCTTTTCTAAACATGTTTTTGTTTACTGTGATGTTACATTGTTTTGATTTGAGTGAGTTTTTCCTCATTTTATAATACTTAATTGGCCACTCCTTGGTATGAACTATGAGGTAAGAAAACCTATCTAAGAAAACTAGGAGGAAAAAATGTTTTCAAGTTAGACTAAATGTCAGCACATCACTATTTGAATGTCATTCCAGATACACATGTGGAGAGGCATATGCTTCTGTTACTACATAGTAAAACATGCTCCAGACCCAGCAAGAATCCCTATGCAACATATGGCCTGGAGCTCTCACTCGAGGCAGAATCTGCCAACGAGACTGGGAAGGAGAAGAATCCATTCTCACTCTACAGTGTGATTGTAAGGAACTTTACATAAATGGAAAACAGTTATCTTTGAACAATTATAAGTGATAGATTTCCCTTATTCCATTGGTTTTATTTTTTTTTTAAACTGTTTTTTTTTAAAATATTTTGTTTTAGTTGTAGATGAACACAATATCTTTATTTATTTTATGTGGTGCTGAGGATCGAACCCAGTGCCTCACATATGCGAGGCAAGCGCTCCACCACTGAGCCCCAGCCCCAGCCCCTCCATTGGTTTTAATTAACTAGTATCTGTAAACTTTAACACCAGCTCGGGCTGGCTTAAGTCTTAACTCTGATTCTCCATATTCAACATCATCCACCGTACTGCGAAGACAACAGTGACTTCCTCAGTGGAGCTCTGGAGCAGCAGCTGTGCAGCCCCTCACTGGCACCTCATCAGATACTTCGGTAGTCGGAGCCCC
The DNA here is from genome assembly GCA_004024805.1 of Geosciurus inauris. Taxonomy (NCBI): domain Eukaryota; kingdom Metazoa; phylum Chordata; class Mammalia; order Rodentia; family Sciuridae; genus Geosciurus; species Geosciurus inauris. The sequence goes on from PVHX01033203.1 coordinate 8,730, forward strand.
GGGCCACAATGGCAGCAGCGTCCCACTCCACAGTGAAGAATGAAATAGTTCCAAAAAACCCAAACACCACCATGACCAGGAGCTGCCAGTGAAGGAGAAGGTAGTTGCTGTAGAAAAACGCCACAGCTGCGCAGATGGACTATGAGAAAAAACAAGACAAATCACAAAAGGCACAGAGGACTGCAGAGCCTCACAATCAGCCCCACCACTCTAGACCCAAGGGACATCTGTGACTGGCAGGTCTTGCTCTCTTTTCCACAGTTCCTAACTCACCCTGGTACCCCCGAGAGTGGGCAACATCAAGGTAGCCACCTCTGCTATTAAAACAGCGCTGTGCAGAGTGAGAAAGACCCTGTCTACAAGGCATGCACGTCGGGTTCTGGTTCCAGGGAGGGAACCTCCAAGCAGAGGAGGGAACCAGAAAGTGGCCAGTGGGGAGTCATGCCACTCACTGCCCCCACGTCCACGCAGATTCTTTTAAAGGACATCCCCGGTTTTCACTTAAAAACCACAAGCTAGTAACCACAGAAAACCAGAGAAAGCATGAAGGACAAGGGCCATGGGCACTCTGAAGAGGTTACCTGAACAAACTTAAAGATGGCAAAGGCCGGTGCACTGTCTTCAGAATAGAGAAAGCCTAAGATGCTAAGCAGCTGGGTGTTGAAGCAGCTGTCCCCAAGACCCAACAGAAAACTGCAGAGAATGGCAACTTCTTTGCTGAAAAAAAATAAAAATTAATTTAGCATAAGTAGTACCAATATTCCTAAAGCCATTTAAAATCTGAAAGCAACCCACCCACAAAAGTATTTAATTTTGTTTTAAACACACAGAAACAAGAATTTAAAAAATACTAGAATTTGGGGCTGGGGTTGTGGTTCAGTGGTAGAGCACTTGCCTAGCATGCATGAGGCACTGGGTTCAATTCTCAACACCGCACACAAAGAAATCAAAAATTCAAAAAAAAAATTGGGGCTAGGATTGTGGCTCAGTGGTAGAGCGCTTGCCTTGCATGCGTAAAGCACTGGGTTCGATCCTCAGCACCACATAAAAATAAATAAATAAAGATACTGTGTCCATCTACAACTAAAAAAAAAATATCAAAAAAAATTTTTTTAAATACTAGAATTTATAGTCCCCCCCCCCCCCCGCCACATGTCCCCGTCTTTCACTCCCTCTTTGCAGTATTAGGGACGGAACCCAGGGTCTCACACTCTAGGCAAGCCTCTACCAAGAGCTGCACACCAGCCCCTGTATTAGAATTTATACAGTAAAAAGTTATGTTCAATCTTGTATTCCTTCACATTCTAGCAAACTTGGTCCTACTATCGATTTGGAAAAAAATACTTTTTAGTCTAGGCTTCCTTTGGATTTGGGGATCTAGACATAAACCTCTACATTTATAATGAATTAAGAGCTGAATGCAGGGACTGGAAGTTAGTTCAGTGGTAGGGCATGTGCCTAGCCACGGGGGGCTAAATGCAGTCCACCAATACCCTTAAAACTTTCACGAACCACTCTGAGGGCCTCGCAGCCGCCAACCCACAGGCTCCCTCACTGCTCTTTGTTGTCCTCCAGGCCCTGGCTCCGGGACAGTTCACTGCTCAAAATGCAGAGATAAAATTCAGATCAGATATTTCTATGCTCCTTCACAGATCAAGAAGATTTAGTGGGGGTAAAGGTTAAAAGCAACCATTGCAAAAATAACTTGTGATTCTCTCTGGATTCATACTCAAACTCATTCTGGTTATGGCAGATGACCTCACAAAGATAACAGGCTCTGAAGAGGGTTAAGTGTCCGTTTCACGTGTCTTCATCCCTTCCCTCCCACCGCCCTCAAGTCACTGAGCAACGGCAGTCACATACCTGGATCTGATGTAAGCATTGCTGTTTGTTCCCTCCACAGGGGCGACTGGGGCATCTCCAGGCATGTTGAGAAATATTAAATAAAAAGCTATAAAGTGCACTAGGATGCCCAGCAGCACAACTGGATTTCTACCAAAACGAGTATTCTTGCTCAGCAGGCCAAAGAGGCTTCCACCTATAAATTAAGGTGGCAGAAATGTTTTACCAACTCATCACGTAACCTGTCGTGTTATAATCCAGGAGCCATGGAATACACATTCGCCAATGTCCAGTGTCTTCCCCAAAACCCAAGCCTTCAGCACTGCAGGCAATGAGAACAACCAAACACCAACTACTATAACAAAAAAGGGGCAAAAGTCACTCATATTTCTACCCAGTATTGTTCTTGCATTTCTTCTCTATAAATTATGAACTGGGCGCAGTGGCGCAAGCCTGTAATCCCAGCACTTTGGGAGGCTGAGACAGGAGAATCACGAGTTCAAAGCCAGCCTCAGCAACGGTGAGGCGCTAAGCAACTCAGTGAGACCTTGTCTCTACGTAAAACACAAAATAGGGCTGGGGATGTGGCTCAGTGGTGGAGTGCCCCTGAGTTCAATCCCTGGTACCAAAAAAAAAAAAAATTACTGTGCCCTAAAAACCACTCCCTCTGAATAACAGGTCATAACACAAATGAAATAGGACACAACCATCAACTTCCACCATGTTTTTGTTTCAGGACAACTGAAAGAGCCAGGATGTGGCACAAGAGGGAGTCCTATGAAGCTCCAGGACCCGGTGTGGGCTCAAGGGGGAAGTGGGGCACACAAGGGTCCAGCCACTGGGCAGTGTGGGTGTCTCCACCATGGGAAGGAACAGAGGACCCTTGTGCCTCAGAGGAGAAGACATGGCACATTGCCCGAAAATCCTTACGTTGACTTCTATCCTACAAATTTATACCAGTAAATCTACAGCCTTTGTAAATCCAAAGGGAAGATTAAAGGCAGGGTCAGCTCAGTGGGAGAGCACATGCCTACTGGGCAAGGCCCTGGGTTCCATCACCAGTACCAGGAGGAAAAACAAGCGCAAGTTAACTAGTTAAAAACTTCTAATGTTGTATAGCAGAGCAGATAACTGTGGCTGACAACAATTAACTGTGTATTTCAAAACAGCTAGTAGAGAGGATTTTCAATGTTCAGAGTACAAAGAAATGGTAGCTATCTGCAGTGATGTGTGTCGGTCACCCCGACTGGACCACTGTTGGGAGCAACGCATGAACCACTGCTTTGAACTCCACGGCCTTGGGCAGCTCGACTGACTTTGTGGGTTTCTTTCAGTTCAACTGTACACACCCGCCTGCAGGTGGCCGCTGTTAATGGGGCAGATTCCATGCCTGGTGTAGAATTTATGGGTTCCACAGCTTTGAATCTAGACGCCTGCTACCTTGGGGTGGAACAGATACCAGTACACCTAAGCAGCCTCGTGGCGCCAGCTGCCTGGAGGAAGAAGAATTACTGCGCAAACGGTAAGTCCATGAGCAGGCCAGCTTCTCCACAGCCTCCTTCGAAGAACCCTTCCTCACGATAAATTCCTTTGGTGTATTTCACTATAAATAAAGCATTTGCAAGCTTTTTCCCTTTGTTAGGATCAGACCTATCAGGTCTTTTTCACCCATCAAGACCCTGCTTTCAATATAAATTTTTTCCGTGTCTTTTGCTTTATGTCTTTGTATTACTTTTCAGCCTTTTATTTCCAGCCCACACCTCTCAGGGTTACCTATTTCCCCCACGCAGGCCACAGGTGACAGAACACCACACATTGCATGCATGTGCTGAAATGCTCAACACTCAGTACCAAAAACAAAACCCAGCAATGTCATCTCTCAGGAGACTTATCAGTGCACTAGAATGGAAAGTCCAGAAACGGGATCAATCACACACAAAATTCCCATCTGTGAGGAAGTGTATGTCAGATGACAAGACCAGTGCTCTTAACACATGGCACTGTAGCTATCTGGGGAAAAAATAAAGACACCTAAGAACAAATCCCAAATAAAAGACGCCTAAGAACAAATCCCAAATAAAATAAATATTTAGTTTCTAAATACAGAAACTAAAGGAATGGATGGACTTTGTGTATCTCCACAAGAGATGCCCTAAGATGAGCCCAGCACTACCTGGGTAGCATTCCTCGTGAGAACGAGGACATATCCAATGCACACGGAATGAACACCACAGCATTCTCAAAAAGGGGGAATCCTAAGCAGTATGGAGACTGCTTAAAAAACTTGGAATAGAGCCACCATTTGACCCAGCTATCCCACTCCTTGGCCTATACCCTAAAGACTTAAAAACAGCACGCTACAGTAAAGCAGCACAATTCACAATTGCAAAACTGTGGAAGCAACCCAGATGTCCTTCAATAGATGAATGGATAAAGAAACTGTGGTACATATACACAATGTAATATTATTCAGCAATAAAAGAGAATAAAATTATGGCATTTGCAGGCAAATGGATAGAATTGGAAAGCATTATGCTAAGTGAAGTAAGCCAATCCCAAAAAACCAAATGCCGAATGGTCTCTCTGATTAGTGGATGCTGATGAATAAGGGAGGTGGGAATGGGAAACATAAGAGAAATAGAGGAACACTGGACGCGACATGGGGGAGGTGGGGGGCAGGAAAGGGGAATGGGTATAGTAAAGATGGTTGATAAAA
>PVHX01033204.1:0-13286 GCA_004024805.1 Geosciurus inauris
AGCCCAGACAGGGTGCTATCTGTCCCCAGAGTCTCAGAAAGCTGCCATCAACGAGAATAAATCATCTGGGCAGCTTGATTCCATGATCTGATCAATGTAAATGAATTGCAAGATACAATGAGCTGTCTATGAATGGTGCTGCCTTTATTTTTTTTGCAGACTAATCCAAGCTACAGCAGCCACATACTTACTGCAAAGCCTTGGTAAATCCCTGAATTCTGTGATCCTCCTGATAGCAAGAAGAATGACTGGGGCAATCCCTGCACTCGCGCCCCATGCAGCTTCACCATAGTTTTGAGAAGTTGACGGAACAAAGTCTCTCTTCCTTTTCTCATGCATTCATTTGACTTGGCTTCTCCCCACAGCACCCTACCACACACTGTTGGCTGTCTGAGCAGAACACGGCACAAGGGGATTAATCTGTCTGCCTCTTCCCTTCTTTCTAACATCGCAACTTCAGAGATAGGAAAGGTGCCCTGGATTTTCATGCCAATCCCATTTGGGTCAATAATCCTAACTTCCTCCCTACCCCCAATCTCTCGTTCAATCTTCCACTTCCCTGCTCCCTAGAAACTATAAAACCAGTCATTGCAGACACACTTTGAATTCGTCTTTGTATCCTTTTTCGGAAAAATTCCAAAGTATTCACGCATGTTGCATCAAATTCCACAACTGTACAAGCCAGGTCTTAAATATTACAAAGCTACATTAGGAAAATTCACTGTTTCCAGACCCCTAAGAGTGTAATTTGGGTATTGAATAAGCAATTTATCACCAACCTAAAAAGAGAATATAATTTCCAAAGTGTTATCACTTATGTATGGCATATATTCCAATTGCTAAAAAGGAAAGTATTCATGATCCAGTCTGTCTTTAAAAGGAAAGCAGAGAGTGAATAAGCATTACTAAGTTCATTTTATAAGTGGGAAACAGAGAGCACAGGAAGTTAGTTCAAGGTTATACCAAGAATAGATAAGAAAAGGACAGAGATCAAATAGAGGGTTCTTACATTTGATGTCACCCAGAACTTCTTTATTTATACACCTAACTGCCATAGGCATTATGTACGAAATAGTTTTGTCTTTCTTCAAAAAACCCCACATACAGTAATTACTAATCCATATACTTGTTTTTATTCATTAACAGCATATACATTTATCATCCAATACTTTTTGATGAGAACGACTATTTCTAAACAATACTTCTATAATTCTAGGCAGTGGCAATGAAAAAGACATTTTTGTTCGCCAAGCATCCTTTCTCTGGATAGGCATACCCTTTTCCTTCCACTTTTTGAAATGCTGAAAATCAGTCCTAGCAATCTATTGCTCCCTTTTTGAATTCAGATTCCGAAGAACCCTAGATCAGGACGTACTGACCTTATAAACTCCATAGCCAATGTTTCTTAAGCCTGTGCATCAAAATCCCCCAGAGGACCTGATCAACAGATCCCTATGTCCCATCTCCACCATTTCTGATGCTGTAGTTCTGACATGAGACTCAAGAATTAGACTCCCTAGCAGGTTTCCAATTGATGCTGAGGATGTAACCCAGGGGCCACACTTTGGGAAACATGGCTTTAGTTGCCACCCCAGCTCTGGCTCTTTGATTCTGCCCCTTGGTTCTTATCCTTTGTACTCTTGGAGCTGACGTCTCCCTGAGCCTGGTAGTGAGAGAAGTCAAGCTCTGCCATAACACTCGCTGTGGTTCCAAAGCTGCAGTCCAACACCACACCCCACCGGTGCTGAGGAGTCAGGCCTCTGCCGTCCATGAGTTCTCGGGACTATTTTCTCCATTGTCTGGGATCTTGCTGGAAGCGTGAGGTTAGACTGGAGCAAAAAGGACCATAGGAGGCCTGTTCTTATCTCTGGATCTTTTTCTGAGCTCTAAGTAAGCAAATGTTTATACACACAGCTGACCCAAATTAGCTGGAGCTGCGGGGACAGAAATAGGAATAGCCAGCAACTAAACTCTAAGGCGAGAACATGAATTCCCCTGTGAGGAGCGATTAATCTTCCTCCAGGGGGAACGAGTCAGATGTGTGGCTGACTGGATTTATAACCATATTTTAATTTGAAATCACATAGACTTATTTTTTTAATTTAAGAATCCAAATTCCTTTTCAATCTTAAATGTCAATGTCCTTTAAATACAAAATTTTGCCATTTGATACTCCCAGGGTTGGCAGCAGAAGTGGTCCTTTGTGTATTTTCCACAAAATCAACTGTGGGAGGGACAATATGATTTTTGTGGGCCCGCAGGGGAGATGGCTAAAGCCAACATTCTCTGGAGTCATAGAGAAGGCAAAACTCAACCCCCAGGCCACTGTAGGGGAGTTTTTCCATGGGGCCCAATGCCTCTCTTAAGTTTAAGGGCTTAACCCCACTGGAGCCCTGAGGAGAACATTTGGTAAAGGCTGTGTAAGTACCACTTTGGTATTCTTCCCAAGACCTTGCTAAATGGACACAGCTTCCCACCCTATAGAAGGTTCTGGAAGACCTTTGTGCTTCTGACATCAGAAAACTGGACCCTGTGAATTATTTCACAGGGGAGTTATTAGCATCAAAGAAGTGACGCATTTTAGCTCTACAAAGCTAAGATACAGGAAATACAGTGTTTCTTAGAAAAATTAATAAGCTCCACTAATGAGAATTGAAGAGCCATGGGGATAAAAAAAAAACAGATAAATTCCTCTTAAGTCCCAAGTTCAATTAAAACTGATTGTGCTTGGAATGTGAGAGACATCTCAAGATAAGTTCATACTGTTCTTTCTGGGGAACTTCTTTAGGGAAAGAATGCTTTATTCGTTTTGATACCTTCCTAAAGATCAATTCCAAGATCATTTGAAAGTAATTAAGCCTCACCAATATGTAATACCTAATTAAATGACCACCAGGTGATGGGACAGAGGTAAAGACCAACTGGTGCTCACAGGGGCCCACTGGACCTCAAGCAGACTTTCTGTGATCTGGTTGCTTTGAAGGGAAAGGGAGTCACTCTACAGACACCCTCAATTTCACCTGTGGTCACATGCCAGAAAAGGCAAGCCTTCTCACTGAGGACGGTGCTGTTGGGCACCAAATCAAAGAAAATGCACAAACCTCAGAGTAGAGTTGCACATTTACTTCTCAAAGTCATTAAGTGGGAAGAAATGGGGACAAAAGGATCATTTACACAATGGCAGGTATGGAAGAGAAGTCCATTTTAAGAGTGAAAACAGCAATCAAAGAGCAGCTGGAAAATCAGTTTCCAGATCAGTGGAAGACATGATGTTCACACAAAATATTTGTTTTTTGCTTAAGGAGAGTACCTGTCAGCTATGCTGGGCACACTCCAGCCAGCTGGAAATACTTTGCATGTCTTTCTGCTCAACATTGTCAATATTGGGGTGAGGCAAGACTGATTGACAGCATGACATTAACTCCCTAAACAGTGTTCCAAATAAAGAATAATAATGTGTTCAACCACTATTATGATGCCCACCATGACTACAATGACATCTGATTGATGTCCAGCAAGCCTTGCTGAACTCGTGTGCAGATTTAGCATGGTCTTAAGGGCTGAAGGAGGCCCGTGTGCATGCACACAACCATGTACGCACACACACACATGCACACACACATACACACACTTATGACCCCAAGTGCTAATTAGGCCAGAAACCTAATTTTTATGCAGGCCAAAATTTGGAAGCATACTTCATAGCCTGAGCAGACATCTGTTAGAGTGATCAGAGAACTATGAATCATGGAATTCATGAATTTATTCATACTTAAAATACAATAGACATCAATGCAATACTATAACTTCTGATCAACCTCATCATTTATCATGAAAAGTGATTGTGGCTTCCGAATGAGATTGCTCCAGCAGACCAGAAGAACCAATACAAAATGTAGATTTTTGCTGAGGAATGTTCTATGACTTTGCTACATTCAAAGAGTTTACTGAATCATCACACAAAAGAAATGAGGAGGATCGAGAGAACAGAGTGAAGGGGGCAATTGGTCCTGGTGGTTTATGGCTACTGTGTGTTATGTATGACTAACCAGTGCTTGTGTCTACTGGTTGGTAATAGTGTGAATTTTCATACCCTGAAAAAGATTAGGGTTATCAGAAGACCTAGGCTCTAAGCCCTAACTGTGTGAACTGAGCAAGTCAATCCATTTCTGTGGACCCCATTTTCCCCATTCCATTAAATGTTGGAGTTGAACCTCACTATCATCAAGGTCCCTTCCAGGCCTCCGAGTCTGATTCTCTGCTTCACACTCAGTGCCTTGATTGCATGTTCATGACCCACCAGCCACTTTGTCCAAAGTACAGTCCCTTCCTACAGTACACACCACACCCTCCCCAGATCACAATCATCTACTTGCCCTTTTGAACTCAAGGGCAGAACAAAGTCAAAGAAGGTATTAGTTACCTGTCTACCTCTTCCCTTAAGCCAATATTACTACTGGCCCCTCTGTTTCCTCTGGAGCTTGGAATGCCCTGCCTCCACGTCTCTTCCTGTCGCACATTCTGCCTCTGCTGCTCCTCTTGACTTAGGCCTGAATTCCACCTTCCTCTGTCTCCTGTGGCTTCAGGGCAGCAGCCATCCTCCAGGCATTTCTCTTGCTTGTGGCCTAATAACGGCGACCACTTTCAGATTCTGCCTAGCAAAGCAAGCACACCAGCAAACCCTGTGATGCTGACCAGTACCCGGAGGCCAGCCTTTGCTCATGTCTTTATCTTTCTGTTTCAGCACTGAAAAGTCCAACTGAATTCCATGAGCAAAGAAAAAATTTGGATAGTGACAAGGTAATTTTTGCAAACTGTCTTTCCTGAACTTAAAGTATAGCTTATAGATCTCTGAAGGCCAAGTTTTGGCTGAAGCATGTAGAATTTCTACAAGGAACTCCATCAGTGGGCCAGTTTCCTGCCCTGATACCATATGGAATCATATTCTTGTGACTGTGGAAATGAGATCAACTGTTAGCTTTGCAACTGCTATATTTTAGCTTTTAAACAAAATGTTCTCAATATTTCTAATGTTGAAAAGGATCACAGTAAGGATATATCAGAGGTCAAAATGACTTTAGAAAGGGAAGTAAGGTTGGTTTGCAAGCTATCTTACCTTCTATTATGGTCCTTTCTTAGAAAAAAATAGATTTTTTTAAATCCAGTTCAATGACAGGATTTAAGGTAAGGTCTGTAGGTACAGAACTTATTTGCAGCTACTTAAAGAAAGACAAAGGAAATTATGTTTATTTTCTTTTCTCAGTTTTCTGGAGTTGGAAGGTTTTTTTGTTTGTTTGTTTTTTGGTTGTTTGGAGGAGTGTTTTAGTTTTTGCATTTGAAGGGAAAAATTTGACATATTCTGTCATACCTTCATAACAGATTTCTGCAACCTTAATTTATCAATGATACAAATACTATTTAGCAACCATCAGCACTTTGAGTGAGAAGGAAAGGCTGAGGGGGTATTTTTCTTTTTGCCTAAAAGTTCTAGCCTTGTGACTTATCTGTGGATAGACAGGAAGAGCAGGACTCTGCAACTCTTCAAAGTTGCTCATAAGTGGCTGTGATTCCTACTACCTGGAAAATAACAAAGAACAGCAGACCATCTTTTATCAGAACTGCAGAGACCCCAAGCCCTTCTCAGGGGCCCAAGAGGAGATCCCAATATAGTGAGATAACAGCCTAGAGATCAGAGGCCTGGGATCTTCCTTGGCCCTACCATAGCCTATGTTATCCCAACAGACAGCTTCACCATCCAGAAGATGATGGGAAGTAGCAATGACCTATCTCTAAATGCCTTCCAAAGTCTGAATCTACATTTCCTCGTGTTTTAAGAGAGAAGTGAGAAAAAAGCTTGCAAAAAGGCCATTTGTTGTCATGATTGCAGATGGATTTACACAATGTTTTATCACTGACCTTAGTTAATTTTGTGACCAAGAATAGGATGGACTGTAATATAAGCAGCTTGATATCATAATGGTTATATAAATATTTTATTAATGTGTACCTATCTGACCCCTGACATGAGCCTAAGCTTTTTACCTCTCCATTGTTTCCCCATGATAAAATTCCTGGAGGGGCCTTTGTGTTTTTTCCACCAAATCATGGAGACCGGGGATATTTACATTTTCCATTTGCCATTAAAGTACTTTTACCCTTTGAGAAAAAGAGAGCTTTTCAAGAATTGAATCTAGGTGATTCTCCATGCTTATGTTCTACAGGCTGAAGATTCCTTGAAACGCAAGAGCAGAAACAGATCCAACCGTGCCACCTTGGTTAATATGCACATACTCCAAGGTAAGCCTGAGTGAAATCATAAACAAGGAGATGGGCCACTGAATGGGGGGCCGTGTTTCCAGAATTCTTTATCTTCATGCAGTTGCTACCTGCAACTACCTTTAGTCTACCCTGACATTACAAAGAGGTAGTTTCAATTAGTAACCTTGTCCTTTTAAGCCTTGCAGAAAAAACAAGGTGGAAAGCCAAATATAAGGGTTAAGAAGATGTCAGACTTGATTTCCAATCTCAGCTGTGTCATTTTCTAACCCTAAAGGCCTGGGTAAATCACATAGCCTCTCTGAAAAAATAGGAAATATACAACATATGTTGCCAATTTTTATTCATCTGAATCCTTGTTCATTTGAGAATATGAATGAGGCTCTCTAGTTGCTTCTGTATCTGCTAGGTAACTGTTTGATTCTCCTCTGCTGATGCCAATATGTTTGGGTACACAGGAAAGAACAGTCTCAGAATACCAGTACTGATCAATGCAGGCCCAGTTCTACCTGAAGGTGCCACAGTTATGTTGGGGAAGGTAAATCAGGGCAAACCTGTAATCGCCCCTCATACTATGACACCTGGATAAGGGAAGAGAGAGTTCTACTCTCGCTCCATGAATTGTCTTTCCTGGGATGGAAATTTCCCAGACCACTGGTGCCCAGCTTCAAAGAAGCCCACCTCCAACTTTGACAGTTTAGCTATCAAATATTTATTCGATAGGCAAAAGTGTATTGGATATCTACTAGGTGCTGGCTCATCTGCCAGACCTTCTGTGTACAGAGATGGATTGGACACAGGTTCCTGCCCTTCAAGGACTCTCACAGGATAATAGAGGAAGCAGACATGATAATCAGCTTTCACAGTCCAGCATGAAAAGAGAGAAAATGCACAGTGTGTGGATGCACAACAGAGAATAAGAGAAGAGAGTCATCTGAACCAGATGGGCAGGGAGGAGCAAGGAAATGAGCTGCATGTGAAGGCTAGACCAAGTCAGGAAAGAGGAAAGGCATTGCCAACTGAGGGATCAACATGCACATGGCACCAGCACTCCTTCTCTAGAATGCAGATTTCCTTACAAGAATGTACACTAGCATGAAAGGTCTTGAAATATTATGAAAGTTGTGAATCTTGGTTCTTTGATCAGCATCATGTCTGACTCATTCGGGCTTCCCAAACCTGACCATTTTTCAACACCGGACCAAGTGGGATATTATAAGATATAGAACAGTTTCCAGAGTAGGAAAGAGGCAGAAGGACTACATAGAACTCAAGGGAAGAGATCTGTGGGTTGCAAGGGTCCTGAGGAGGCATCCAAAGGATACCAAAGACTCTCAGGTGGAGGTGACAAATTTGTTTCTTCTTTGCAGTGACAGTATTTTGTGTGTCAACACAAAATGGCAGCTGCAAAAATAATCCAAGAAATGCCATTTTAAATGAGATACAGACTTTTCAATTATAAAGTTAGCAAATAAAAATAAAGATTGTATGTGGCAAGGGTCTGGAAAATACATGCACTCTGGGAAATACAAATACTCCCACTGCTGGTGGGAGTCCAGTGGGGTCAACATTTCTAGAAGGTAGTTTGGAAAGGTGTACCAAAGTCCCTGAAAATACATATGTCCTTTGGCCTTATGATATAATGTCTAGTATTTTATTTAAAGAAAAATAATCAGACATAAAAAGATTCATGTGCAATGATATTATCATGGAATTACTTTAGATGGCAAAACACTGAAAACACAGTCCAACAATAGGAAATTAGCTGAACAAATTGTGGACCATCTGTATGGTATGAATGAATTCCACATAGCCACTCCAAGCAAGGGTTTCAAAGAATAACCACTTAATGAGAAAAAGCTTACAAGATGTTTAGCAAGAGAAGCAGAAAACAAAATTATATTTATAGCTAAATTCTGGGAAGACAAAATATGTAAACTGCATTTAAAGACAAAGTCGGGGTTAAAAAATTATAAACCTAACAGTAAATATAATTAACTAAGAAAGACACTCAAGTATTGAAAGTAGTTAACTCTGAGGACTTTCTGAGGCTTTCTTTTTTGCATGCTTTTTGAGCAATTTTAACATTTGTAATGATGAATAGATAGTAACACTATAACAAAAAGGCATAAGACATGTTATTTCTGAGGCTCAGGGTATAGATTAGCAGAAGTCTTGCTGAGCATGTGCAAGGTCCTGGGTTCAATCCCCAGCACACACATATGCACACAATAGTTATTTCCTACATTATTATAGTCTTGAATTAAAATATCAGACTGTGAGCTGCAGTAGTCTCTGGTTCAGTCACATGTCACAGGTGGTTCTCATGGAATCCTCTCTTCTCCCCAACAGAAACTGGGAATTATCTCCCTGGAGCACCAAGGATCAGCTAGATGCAAAATGAGCCCTGCCTTCCAGGAGTTTATTATCTAAATTCAGAAGCAGCAATATGAGATGAGGGGCCAGTGCCTATAATTGCTAGAGGCGACAAAGCAAAAGGGATCTGTAAGAAAAGGAAAAATTAGTTAGACTTTGATCATGGACCTAAAAGATAAGTTCATGGTAGAGAGTAGACCAGAAGAATTTCAGGTTGGGGAAAGAAAGTAAACAAAGTACAGAAGTGACTCAGTAAAACATAGGAGTGTGCAGAAGGGACAAGGATCATTGGGGTGGTAGGTTTAGGACAGAGAGCACTGGTCAGGAAGAGAGGGGATTCAGTTTGTAGTAGTAGACTTGGAAAATCAGTTTGAGAGACTCAGATGGAGAGGATCATCTTGTGGAAAGGTATCAGAAGAAAGAGCTTACTGAAGATTAGTGCTTGATGGGTATGTGGAATGGATCAGAAAATGCTGAGCCAGGCAGTCTCACAAGGGATGGTCTAGGGAGAATTTAGGTTTAGGCACCCCCATTCTTTGGTTTTAAGTACTGATGTTCCCTTTATCACATATGCAGCTTCTAGACAAACCTGATCTATTGCAACCCATGAGACTTTCCTAAACCTCTCCTGTATGGAGAATTCTAGATCAGTCAGCAACACAAAGTTTAGATTAGTAGGGTGATAATGATAGATTAATGGAACTGGGAGGCTTGTCCATAAATATCTCATCTTCTAAATTTGAAAAGTTGAGAGCATAGCTGTCAACTCTTATTGAATCTGAACTTACAGTTCTCCATTAAAGCAATAGGTTGTCTGGCTTATCCTTCAGAGTTCTTCCACAGGAATGAGTTGGGCCCATCCTAAAAAGGAAATTTGATGTCTTCCATATAGGGGTGGACTTAGGATTCTGTTATATGACCTTTCTCACCCTACAAACAATGAGAAACTACATGTTGGATAAATTTAATTTTTTAACACTCCTCTGATTAAATAATGGTTTCACAGGAAGTTTTCAGTTTTATAATTGAACTAGACATTTGTCGGTCAGCAAGTGTCACAGCATTGACAATTCTAAAGCCCTTAACCAGTTATATTTCTATTACTACTATGAACTGTCACCATAGATCAAATTTACTGCAGGTTCAACCTGTGCTACTCACTATCCAAATCCTATAGCTATAGGGTCAGGCAGGCAACATAGACACCATGAGCTGCTTCTTAAAAATTGCCAAATTGCATATTTTTTCCACAAAATCCTCACAAAGCAAGTTTCCCTAACTTTTCTATGTGCCTCACTATTTGCCTTTATTTGGAAGTGTCTGGTCTTTGGTGCTAATCCCTGTGAAGTGATGATGATTATATTGAGAAATTATTAGGATGGTAGAGCAAAGTGTGACACAATGTTTTGTAACCACAAGCCAAAAAAAAGGACATCAAATTCTAAAAGTGATCATTTTCATTTCAACCCTTGAGCCTCCACTGCAGAGAGGTCCATTCCAACTGCTCAGATGAAGTTGAAAAGAGCCCGCCTCGCTGATGATCTCAACGAAAAGATTGCTCTCCGACCAGGGCCACTGGAGCTGGTGGAGAAGAACATACTCCCTGTGGATTCTGCTGTGAAAGAAGCCATAAAAGGTAGTTAGAACAAATCACATGCCTGTCCTTGGTGCTCAAAGGCAACTAAAGCTCAACACGCTAGGGACTTTGAGGGTGGGGGCCTCTCACTGGACAAAAACCATAGTGAAGGTCCTCTCTCAACATATGCCCCTGAGCATTTCTTCTTAGGGGTGAGGAAAGAACTCATCCACAGACATACCAAGGTCAGGTCAACGCAGGCCAATTTTGCTCTACTCAGACAGGTTGAGAACCTAACTGGATGTATTCCCCAAAACATGTTCCCTACCTGGTCCCATGCTGAAGAGCCATGGTCACAGCCCTGTTTCACTCCGTTTTTTAAAGAGTGGGTGGACCAGTACAGTGTAGAGAGCACTAGCCCCAAACAGAACACCTGGACTTCAAGCACAGTTTAGCTGCTGTGTGCCAGGGCTTACCTAAGTGACTTCACCTCACTAAGATGGAGAGAAGAGTACCTACCGTGTCCAGGCTCACAGGAGTGAGGTTCACTTTGTTAAGTGCATGTGAATATGTTTTGGTAACTGTCCTGTGCTCCACCAGATTAAAGTTCCAATACTCAAGGAGGTGGCATAAACATTAATGCTGTCATAAACAGTAAAATCATTTTGTAGACTTCTTAAACAATTGGCACCAAGTAGACACCAAAATCCTTCGAGTAATTAATTTATTTGTGGAAAACCTGAGGTGAAACCTGGGGAAATAGTGGTAGAAGAAGAAAGGGGAGCGGATAGATTTATTTTCTTTCAGTTAGGCCTACAAACATCTGTGAGAACTCCTGGTACATATTATTTAGCAATATATATTTGTTTCAATAAGTTGTCTCTAAGTCTGCATAAGGGTGCTTTTAATCAAAAATTAAGTTTTTTTTGAAACTTATCAACAGGTTTATCCATATCCTGAAATTTTGCTCTCATCCATGCATTAAGAGGCCACATGAACAGATACCTTTGGAATCTGTAAATACCACAAGAAATTAAAATATTAAATTAAAATATTTTAAAATATATAACTGTGGGTAAATGGCAGAAAGATCAACAGAGGAAAGGGAACAGGGGATGCAGAAAGGGAAGTGGAAGGAAAGGTACTGAGATCTGAACTAGAACATGATATATTTCATACTTTTATTATTATGTCAAAACAGATTCCACCATCATGTATAACTAAAAAGAACCAAAAAGAAAATATCAACTCTGGGAAAATGCATTTACTCCTCTGTCAGAGCCCACAGATTTCCTCTATTCCTCACCCTTTCCATCCACACTAAATATCTTGTGCCTTTGGACTTGGCCTCGAGTGCTCAAGTACTCTCTCTCCATCATTACTCTGATAGGATGTCAGAGGGGGAAAAGTCTCCCTCAGGCAATCTCTTATCATTTCTTAAAACATCCTATTCCAAGCTCATGAGTTTATTTTTTATTTTTATATGATAGGCAACAGATCTTAATTAAATTTGCATTCTTTGGTTTACAAGGAGACTCTATTTTTTCCATGTGATTGTATGTTGTTGCTGATTTGTGGCTTTTCCTCTCTTCCTGCTGGGCATATTCCCTCTGACTGCTTTGTGTGTGCTATTTATATAGGGGGAAGTCCTCTCCATCTGTCACAGGCACTGTCCATCCTTTCACCAGTCTTTCCTTTGCCTTTTGATTCTGTGTACAGTGCTTTAACCTATGGAGATTTTAAATTTTTGTATAGTTAAGTTTATTCAACTTTTTCTTTGTAGTTTCTCAATATAGTTTAACACATCCAGCATAGTTTATTTATCCTGATTATATTCTCATAATACTTCATTTTTACATTTAAATCCTGAAGGCATCTGAAATTCCTTAAGGTGCTTAGTTTAATTTAGTAGTCTAATTTTATTTTTCCCACAATTTTATAATGTTTTTGACAAGTTTTCTTAATCTCTATCTTTGGAATCTTCCTTAAAGTGCTGAGTTTCCTAATGTTTTTTGCATATTGTAAGAGTGTTTTTTTTTCCTTCTTTGGTACCATGGATTGAACCCAGGGGCAGTTAACCACTTAGCCCCGTACCCACCCTTTTTGTATTTTATTTAGAGAGAGGGTCTCCTTAAGTTGCTTAGGGCCTCATTAAGTTGATGAAGCTAGCTTTGAGCTTGTGATCCTCAGCCTCTGAAATTACAGGCATGCACCACCACACCAAGCTCAGAAGTGCATTTTAGATACAAATTGGAATCTCTTTTTCATATGCCAACTTTAATCCTGTTAGAATTTTTCTTGGGATTGCAATGAATTTATAGGCTAATTTATGATGAACTCACATATTTAAAATATTTAATTCTTCCAAGGCAGAATTATAGCATCCTTCTCTACTTATTCAAGTCTTTTTTTTTTATTTTCCTTAGCAAACTTGTTGTTGTTTTAAGTGAAGTCACATGGATTATTGTTAACATATGGGAAACCTATTAATTTTGCACATTATTTTATAACTGAGCATCTATAAGTTTTTTTAGTAGTTTCAATAGTTTTTCAATTAATCACATTGCTTAGGTTCACAATCATGTATCTTCAAATAATAGAAATTAATTTTCTCCTTTGTTTTCTGCTGTGTTGGTGCATTGGCTGGTACTTGAAAAGCAACATTGTGATATTAACAAGTTATATAATTAACATCATTTTAAAAATGTATATAGTATAATGACATACGTTATATATATTTATTAATCCATTATACCATATATTTGTATTGATAAGTTATGTAAATTTTATGTAAATTATATATATTATGTAGTGTAACTTGCTATATTACATGAATCAAATATTTTTTTAATATTTTTTCTTTTAGTTATAGATGGACACAATGTCTTTATTGCTTTGTATGTGGTGCTGAGGATCGAACCCAGGGCCTCACGCATGCGAGGCAAGCGCTCTACCGCTGAGCTACAATCCCAGCCCGAATCAAATATTTTATTACATCTAAAATATCTACATCAGGGGCTGGGATTGTAGCTCAGCGGTAGAGCGCTTGCCTCGCATG
>PVHX01033205.1:0-13286 GCA_004024805.1 Geosciurus inauris
ATTTCATACTTCTTAAAGGAATCATACATCAACAAGACATAACAAGCATACATATCTATGCCCCAAACAATGGGGCATCTATGTATATCAAACAAATCCTTCTCAACTACAAGAATCAAATAGACAACAACACAATAATACTTGGTGACTTTAACACAGCTCTCTCACCAATGGATAGATCTTCCAAACAAAAACTAAACAAAGAAACCATAGAACTCAATAAAACAATCAATAATCTAGACTTAACAGACATATATAGAGTGTTTTATCCATCAACGAGCGAATACACTTTTTTCTCAGCTGCACATGGATCTTTCTCCAAAATAGATCATATGTTATGTCACAAAGCAAGTCTTAGCAAATACAAAAAAAAAAAAAAAAGAGATGCTACCCTATATCCTATCTGACCACAACAGAATAAAATTAGAAATCAATAACAGATTAAAAAATAAAAACTACTCCAACACCTGGAAACTAAATAATATGCTATTGAATGATGCATGGATAACAGAAGACATCAGGGAAGAGATAAAAAAATTCTTAGAGGTTAATGAAAACTGTGATACAACATATCAAAATCTCTGGGACACTATGAAAGCTGTGATGAGAGAAAAGTTCATCTCATCAAGCTCACTTATTAAAAGAACAAAAAGTCAACAAATAAATTACTTGACACTACTTCTCAAAGCCCTAGAAAAAGAAGAAGAAATCCACACCAAGAAGTAGAAGACAGGAAATAATTAAAATCAGGGCTTAAATCAATGAAATCGAAACAAAAGAAACAATTCAAAAACTGACAAAACAAAAGGATGGTTCTTTGAAAAAATAAATAAAATTGACAATTGCTTAGCCACCATAACAAAAAGAAGAAGAGAGAAAAACCCAAATTACTAAAATTCGCAATGAAAAAGGAAATATCACAACAGACACTACTGAAAAACATAAAATAATTAGAAACTATTTTGAAAATTTATACTCCAGTAAAATAGAAAATCCTGAAGACACTGACAAATTTCTAGAGACAGATGACCTACCCAAACTGAACCAGGAGGTCATACACAACTTAAACAAATCAATTTCAAGCAAGAAAATAGAAGATGCCATCAAGAGCCTGCCAACCAAGAAAAGCCCAGGTCCAGATGGATTCTCAGCCAAGTTCTACAGGACCTACAAAGAAGAATTAACACCAATACTCCTCAAACTATTTCATGAAATAGAAAAGGAGGGAACCCTTCCAAACTCATTCTATGAGGCAAGTGTCACCCTAATTCCTAAACCAGAGAGAAAGACATTAAAGAAAGAAAATTTCAGAACAATATCCCTGATGAACACAGATGGAAAAATTCACAATAAAATTTTGTCAAATTGCATACAAAAACATATCAAAAAAATAGTACACCATGATCAAGTGGGGTTCATTCCAGGGATGCAAGGTTGGTTCAACATACAGAAATCAATTAACGTAATCCATCACATCAATAGACTTAAAGGTAAGAGTCATATAATTTTATCAATTGATGCAGAGAAAGCATGTGACAAAATACAGCACCCTTTTATGCTCAAAACACTAGAAAAACCAGGGATAGTAGGAATATATCTCAACTTTGTAAAAGCTATCTATGCTAAACCCAAGGCCAACATAATTCTAAATGGATAAAAATTGGAAACATTCCCTCTAAAAACGGGAACAAGACAGGGATGCCCTCTTTCACCACTGCTATTCAACATAGTCCTTGAAACACTAGCCAGAACAATTAGATGAAAGATATTAAAGGGATACGAATAGGAAAAGAAGAACTCAAAACTATCATTTGCTGATGACATGATTCTATGCTTAGAGGATCCAAAATATTCTACCAGAAAACTTCTAGAATTAATAAATGAATTCAGCAAAGTAGCAGGGTATAAAATCAACATCCATAAATCAACTGCATCTCTATACACCAGTGATAAACCCTCTAAAAGAGAAATTAGGAAATCTATCCCATTCACAATAGCCTCAAAAACATTAAAATACTTGGGAATCAATTTAACAAACAAGGTAAAAGACCTCTACAATGAAAACTTACAGAACCCTCAAGAAAGAAATTGAAGAACACCTTAGAAGATGGAAAAATAACCCATGCTCCTGGATAGGCAGAATCCATATTGTCAAAATGGCCATACTACCCAAAGTGCTACATAGATTCAATGTGATTCAAATTAAAATCCCAACATAATTTCTTAGAGAAATAGAAAATGCAATCATGAAATTCATTTGGAAGAATAAGAGACCCAGAATAGCCAAAGCAATCCTTAGCAAGAGTGAAGCAGGGAGCATCACAATACCAGACCTTAAATTATACTACAAAGCTATTGTAACAAAAATGGCATGGTACTTGCACCAAAATAGACATGTAGACCAATGGTACAGAATAGAAAACATAGAGACAAAACCACTTAAATATAGTTATCATATACTAGACAAAAGAGCCAAACACATACACTGGAGAAAAGATAGCCTCTTCAACAAATGGTGCTGGGAAAACTGGAAATCCATATGCAGCAAAATGAAACTAAAACCCTATCTCTCACCATGCACAAAATTCAACTCAAAGTGGATCAAGGACCTGGGAATTACACCAGAGATCCAACACCTGATAGAAGAAAAAATAGGCCCAAATCTTCATCATGTCGTCTTAGGACATTACTTCCTTAACAAGACTCCTATAGCATAAGAAGTAAAAGCAAGAATCAATAAATGGGATGGATTTAAACTGAAAAGCTTCTTTTCAGCAAAAGAAACAATCAATGAAGTGAACAAAGAGCCGACATTCTGGGAACAAATTTTTGCCACAGGCACATCTGATAGAGCACTAATCTCCAGGATATATAATGAACTCAAAAAACTTAACAGCAAAAAATAAAATAAAATAAACAACCCAATCAATAAATGGGCCAAGGAGGTGAACAGACACTTCTCAGAAGAAGTGATCAACAGATATATGAGAAAATGTTCAACATCTCTAGCAATTAGAGAAATGCAAATCAAAACTAAGATTTCATCTCACACCAGTTAGAATGGCAATTATCAAGAATAGAAACAACAATAAGTGTTGGCGAGGTTGTGGGGAAAAGGCATGCTCATACATTGCTGGTGGAATGCAAATTTATACAACCAATCTGGAAAGCAGTATGGAGATTCCTTAGAAAACTTGTAATGGAGCCACGATTTGACCCACCTATCCTACTCCTTGGTCTATAGCCAAAAGACTTAACAACAGCATACTATAGTGACACAGCCACTTCAATATTTATAGCAGCTCAATTCACAATAGCTGAACTGTGGAACCAACCTAGATGCCCTTCAATAGATGAATGGGTAAAGAAACTGTGGTATATATACACAATGGATTATTACTCAGCAATAAAAGAGAATAAAATTATGGCATTTGCAGATAGATGAATGGAGCTGGAGAATATCATGCTAAGTGAAGTAAGCCAACCCCAAAAAACCAAATGGCGAATGTTCTCTCTGATAAGTGGATGCTAATCCATAATGTGGGGGTGGACATGGGAAGAATGGAAGAACTTTGGACACAGGGGTGGGAGGGGGGAGGGCGCACAGGGGCAGTAAAGATGGTGGAATATAATGGACATCATAGCCCTAACATTATGTATGACAGCATGTATGTTGTGATTCTACATCACATACGACGAGAAAAATGAAAATTTGTGCTCTGAGTACAACGAATCAAAATGCATTCTGCCATTATGTATACCTAAGTAGAATAAATAAATAATAATTTTTAAAAAGAATTATTAGTTGTTAACAGCCATAGAATGGACATTCCTGTAAGACTTCAGATTTGTTGCTATTGAATACTAAGTTTCTAACTTGCTGCTCTTAAATCAGGTGGAATTTTTGCTTCAATTAGGAAAAAAATGCATAAAAAGATAAATAAATTACTGAAGCTGGCCTCAAAATTGCAAACCTCCTGACTCAGCCTCCTGAGCTACTAGGATATTCCAGCAAAATCACTATATATATTTTTTTCACAAAGTCAAGAGATTTTATTTTTTTCATTTCATATATGAAATTTTATTCAATTTAATAGAAATGCCTTCAATGACTTTTACTCCATCAAATTTAGACCAAACTACAAGATATTTTGTACATTGTATTTTTGTACTTGGCTCAGCATGGTGCTCAGTTCTGCAAGGGTCTTTTCAGCTTTTTAAATATTTTATTAGTTATTTTTAGTTATACATGACAGTAGCATCCATTTTGATATAATTATACAAGCATGGAACATACCTTATTCTTCTAGAGTAAAAAAACTAGATTGCAGACCTGAATGTAAAAATATAAAATGATAAAACATTTGAGAAAAAATATAGGTGAAATTGAAATTCTTTAAGATGTAGAGCTAGGCAAAGAGTTTTTAGATTTAACATCAAAGGCATGATTGATAGAAGGAAAATGTGGTAAATTGTACTTCATCAAAATTAAAATATGTGCCCTTTGAAAATCCCTATCAGATGAAAAGACAGGTTGCAGAATAGGAGGCGCTATTCATAATTTCATATCCAACCAGAAGATAGGAAGAAATAGATAGTCCACAGAAGATAGCAACTAAATACAGGGAAAAATGTCCAGCACCACTAGTCGCAGCAAATGCTGGTGACAATATGGAGACAATATGGGTCTCTCATCAATTGCTGGTGCATATAGAAAATGTACAGTTACTCTCAGAAGAGTTTGCAGTTGAGTACAATGCAATTATCATATGACCAAACTAACAAGAATATGAAGACAGGAACAAAGTAGGAGTGGCTACAAGAAGACAGCATTGATACTACCATTAGGAAGACTGAGGAAAAGGTGCATGGGATCTCTTTGCAGCATTTCTTGAAACCGTGTGTCAATCTCTTAATTGTCTCAAAAAAAAAAAGTTTAAGCAACAAAATAATCTACTTACATGCGGAATTCAGATTGGTAAGAATTGGTAAACATGAAGGGGGTAACGCAAGAGTCATTCATGAATGCTAATTATAGGAAAAATTTAAAAAGAAGCAGTATGTTGCTAGTGGTCTCAAAGTGTTTTCTCACAGACAGACTGAATTGCAACTCAATAAACAAACAAATAAAACTATATACTGAAGAAATCAGGAAACGGCATGACTGAGTGATCAAAATTATCAATGAGTCTCAGATGGATACTGTGTGGCTCTACATGTGACAGATGCAGTTGCCTAAGGACACTATGCCTCAATATAGTATTTTAGCTGAGAATGCGCAAACTCAATCCCATGGTGATGAAACATCAGATGGGGAATTCTCTGTTACCAAAGAAAAAGGAGGAGCAGGACGGGAGAAGAAGAAGAAGGGGGAGGAGGAGGAGGAATGAAAGAAAGAAAAAGAAAAATAGGGAATAGTATCATTAAAAAATGTCACTGATAAAAAAAAGGCTATGAAAATGTTTCAGGCTAAAGGAGTCTTAAGAGCTATAGCAAATGAGTGGAACATCTCACAGTGTGCTGGCTCCTTTAGAGGTTGGGTGTGGATTTCTACTAAGGACATTTTATTGGCTAACTGACAAGATTGAAATATGGACTTAGGATAGATAAAATGACTATCCATGTAAATTAGTCCAGCCGACAACTGTACTATAATAAGCTCATGTAAGAGACTTACATGTAAGACCCTTATCTTAAGAAATGTGTATGGAGGTATTTAAGGATAAATGGAACAACTACATCTGTAACTTAATCTAAAACAGTTCCAAATGTTTCCATAAACATTTACACACACACACACACACACACACAAGAGATATTAGATAATAAAGCAAAAGTGACAAAATATTAACATTATTTTTCTTCATACTACATTATTGCAAATTTTGTACACTTGAAACTATTTTGAAATTGTGAAAAAAATCTAAATCTGGAGACAAATCATGGGTCTTCCCAATCCTATTTCAAGGTGAGGCCACAAAATGTTTTTGGATGAGTGAGGCTTCACTTAGCTAGCTGCAGGTTAGAGTGAATACTCAGATGAGCTAACCCAAGAAATGGAAATGACATAAGAGAGAAACTTCAGGCACTGTAGATCTAGGTTCCAGCTAGGCCACTGAACTGTGTGTTGGCCTCTCTGGCATCTACATTCTGTCAGGTTCTTTCTTGTCCCCACTGCCTCCTGGATTAACGATCCTTACAACCAGTGCTTTCAACAAAGAGAAGTACCTGATATTAGTTAATAAGTCCAGCAGAAAATGAAGAGAAAAACAAACAGCTTATCTCCAGTTTCTACATGGTTTTGCTTGGATTTTTAAACATCCTAGGTTAGTCGTCATGGGATATATTTGGATCACAGGGCTACTACTTAGGAAGCCAAAGGTGTTTGTATATGTGTGTGTTGGGGAAGGGCTGTGAGTGTGAATCACACATAAACCACTAAGAGGTGGAAATGTGGTTTCTAAAAGAAAAGAAGGTGTTTTGTTATTATGTAAGAATAAACAATAAAAAACAAACAACCCCACCAGGACCGCATACAGTCTACCTTGTCAAATTTCATGATCCTCCATATTTTATTACCTTTACCCTCAGCAGTTTCTTTGTCCAGCCTGAGAAGAAGCCTTTGTGTTAGAAGGCTGCCCACAGCAAGAGCTCAAGGTGTACATACAAGTTCCATAAGACCCACTCTGGGAACTTGTGAGCCTGGGGTCTGTAGAGGATGGCACTGCTGGAGTTTGAGAAGTATGCAGGCCATTAAGTCCACAGGCTCTAGCCCTTGAATAGTTCTTCCCAGTGAAATTTATGACATTCCTGAGTCCACAAGCAGTCTGAGATTTTTCCTCTTAAATTGGCAATCTACAAAATCAAAGCTTCTGCAGTTTGTTTCAATTGAAAGTTGTATTGATTTTAACATGTACCTGTATTATACTTATCACATGATGAATGCATAAATATGGATATTTGGTGAGCATTCAAAATACAGTGAAAGTATCAAATATTCATAGACTATTAGAAAAAAATAGAAAATATTTGCCAAGATGTGATGTTATTCCTTGTTCAAGAACCGCAAATTACCTTGCACAGCACTTTTTGTTAATTTTCCTTTCATCTCAATATTACAAGGATTTAAACTGATAAAAAATGTTCTGAATTTCATATTACTATAACACTATTGTCAAAGAAAAACAATGATAAAAAATTATTCTTACAAGTAATTAATTATTTGCTGGCAGCAAGGCCAAAGACTTGGTTCTGAGCAAATGAGCAAAAAAACTTTTTAAAGGAGAAACTAGTAAAATTATTTTCTACAGAAAGAGCCACAAACTCTGAGTGGTAATGTAATAATATATTTTGTCTTTCCACAAACTAGCACTTAAAAATGAAATGTCAGGTTCATATGATAGTCATTGGCTTTATAAATATAATTGTGCAAACACAAGATAAATTTTAGATCATTATCTACCCAGAATCAGAGAAGCAAGATTATTCCCATCTTCATAATCTCTCTTTACTTTTGGTAGCAGGGATTGAATCCAGAGGTGCTTAACCACTGAGCCACATACCCAGCCTTTTTATTTTTAATTTTTTAATTTAATTTGAAACAGGATTTTGCTAAGTTGCTTAGAGTCTTGTGAAGTTGCTGAGATTGGCTTTGAACTTGCAATCCTCCTGCCTCAGCCTCCTGAGCCAATGGGATTACAAGTGTGGCCACCGCGCCTGGCTATAATCTCTTTTTGTCCCAAGCATTCCAGATGAAAATTCTCAAAGTAGCAGGGTATAAGTGGTAAAAAAAAATAAACAACAAAAAATTAAAACAAAGTACATTTTTAAAAAATATACATTGTTTAAAACAATAGGAACTCCCACATCACAAATGGTATGCACATTAATTTTCTGTTTGTAACTACAAAAGTAAATTATATACTCCTGTCTTTGTCTTTCCATTGTAGCCAAGCCCTGGGAGCATAACTAGGAATAAATGTGGAACTGAGAAAGGCTGGTAAAAATGATGAAGCTTTGTTACTTTTGTAGCAGTTTTCCATTCCCTATATCCTGAGAGATATTTCACCTGAAACCTCTTTCCACAACTCTGCAAGACTTCTGGAAGAGTCTCAATAATAAAGGTGAAAAAGGAAGAATAGAGAAGTATTAAGCTGTGATTCGATATAGATGGAATGGCACTTTGACTAGAAGTGATGAAACAACAAACAATACAATATATGATAAATAAGACTTGTCACTTAGAGCTATGTTCAAAGTCCCCTTCTAGCTAAGGAGCCTATGTACTCAGACAAAAGATACTGGGGTACTCTAATAAAGAAAGTTGAACACTGATTATAATAGGATGGTTACTATCCATACACTGGTTGACAACTTATAAGGCAGATTGTTACAAAAGAGATGTTTTATATAATCAGAACAATGGTAATCATCTCAGCTAAATAAATAGATTGATTCCTGGGATCTTGATTGGAAAAAAGAGAACACTACATATTAAACATCAATAAGAAGTAGAGAGAAGATACCAGAAAGCAGAGACAGGCTGGAAAAGGTTCTGCAAATTCACAGGGAGTGACTGAGAAGGAACAGGCAGGGGTGGGTAAAGACCTGTGGACAGATGGCACAGTATACTCAAAAGACAAGCAGCTGCTGAGCTGTAGACATGAGTAATTCCAGCCAGGCACAGAAGAGCCACCTGCTGAGCACAATCTAAGTTGCTGACCTTTAGAATCATGAACAAAAAATATATAGGGTTGGGATTGTGGCTTATTGGTAGAGCACTTGCCTCGCATGTGGGAGGCACTGGGTTCGATCCTCAGCACCACATAAAAATAAATAAATAAATAAATAAATAAATAAATAAATAAATAAATAAAGAGAGGTATTTGTGTCTATCTACAACTAAAAAATTAAAAAATATATGTATTTTATAGTTACTAAGTTTGGGAGTTCTTTGTCACACTATAATAGTTAACTTTCATGGTTACATACTAAAATACAGAACAATCTCCTCTCTGTAAACAAAATTTTCCTAATATACAAAGTGCACATGCCATCTAACTCTATCTTTTAGTAAGGACCAAAAGAGGTAACATATAAATGTCCATGAAAAGACAAAAGATTAAAACATTTACTTTGTAACATATATTATTTTTCTAGCATACATTTCATAAGACAGTACAGTTGTAATATATTGCAGTTGAAGTTCTGCAATTTGGGAATCACATTTGCCTGGATCCACACTTGAATCTTTCAGATAAGCAATGCCCACCATGAGAACAATAAAAGTAGAATAATAAGTCAGAGAATTTTAAAGTTAATCGAAACAAAACTATTGTGTTGTACATCAGAAATGCTAATGATAATATAACAAATAGACTGTTTAGTATTACTAGATGATCATTTCATTCAATAACTGGAATATCTAACAGATTAAAGGATAAAATATGGAAACATGAGTGTTTATTAAGGGAACAGAACCCTGAGAATTTTTTTATCAAATTCATTTTATTTTTAATTTTTCCCATATTTTTATTGGTGCATTATAGTTGTATATAATGGTGGGATTTGTTGTTACATATTTGTACATGCACACAATATAACATTATAATTTGGCTAATATCACTCCCAGTATTTCCCTTTTCCTTTGCCTTCTCCCTCCCTCTGGTCCCTTTCTTCTACTCTTAAATTAATTTTATTTTTTTAAAGTATTACTTTTTATTTCCAGTAATGATTCAGTAAATAATAATAATAAACTCTAAAAGCACAGAGAAAAATAGTTCAAAGCATTATTTTTGTCTAAAATAGAATCTTACATAATTTAAGTAATTTGGTTATGGAACCAGTGAATTAAGATAAATATCCAGACTGATAATTTAAAGATTTTAAAACCAAATAAAATCAAACAAAAACAAATCACACCAATGGCTTATTCTGGCATTTTCTGGGAGGGCGAGGTGGAGGTTAAATTTAACAAGGACTATTATACATTAGACACTTGTAGGACTATATATTAGTCCCTCTTGTGTGCTACGCCCACGTATATATAAAAAGCTGCTTACTGGTCACATTTCTGAGTCTCTTCTTGTGAGCCCCAAGGTAAAAAGTAACACATAAAAAGTCTACAACTCTTGCTCTGGGTCTCTTCATTACTAAGGACTGCCAGCTGTCAGAGGGGATGCATTCTATGCTCTCGCCTTCCTGTCTTGATTCTGTAATTTTGTATGGAATTAAAAAATCTCTTGGTGGAGTCTGGACCTGTTTGAAAGCTGAATATAAAGTAGGTTCCCCATTGATGCAGTATCATGACCCTTTCTGTCTAAGCATTGAACATTCCTTAGGCAACTATTTTTTTAATTTATTTATTCTACTTAGGCATACATGTTAGCAGAATGCATTTTGATTTATTGTACACAGATGGAGCACAACTTTTAAGATGTATGTGTGGCAAAAATTTGGTCCCAGAATGTAGGCTCTCTGTTCACTTCATTAATTGTTTCTTTTGCTGAGAAGTTGTTTTTTAGTTTGAATCCATCCATTTATTGATTCTTGATTTTACTTCTTGCGCTATAGGAGTCTTGTTAACGAAGTAAGCTCCTAAGATGACATGATGAAGATTTGGGCCTGCTTTTTCTTCTATTTGGTTTAGGGTCTCGGGTCTAATTCCTAGGTCATTAATCCACTTGGAGTAGTGTTTTGCACATGGTGAGAGATAGGGGTTTAGTTTCATTTTGCTGCATATGGATTTCCAGTTTTCCTAGCACCATTTGTTGAAGAGGCTATCTTTTCTCCAATGTATGTGTTTGGAACCTTTGTCTAGTATTAGATAACTGTATTTAAGTGGGTTTGTCCCTGTGTCTTCTATTCTGTACCATTGGTCTACATGTGCCAGTACCATGCCATTTTTGTTCCTATAGCTTTGTAGTATAGTTTAAGGTCTGGTGGTGTGATGCCTCCTGCTTCACTCTTGCTAAGTATTGCTTTGGCCATTCTGGGTCTCTTATTCTTCTGAATGAATTTCATGATTTCTTTTTCTATTTCTCTAAGAAATGACATTGGGAATTTAATTGGAATTGCATTGAATCTGTATGGCACTTTGGGTACTATGGCCATATTTTGACAATATTTTGACAATATGGATTCTGCCTATCCAGGAACATGGGAGATTTTTCCATCTTCTAAGGTCTTCTCCAATTTCTTTCTTTAGTGTTCTGTAGTTTTCATTGTAGAGGTCTTTCACCATGTTTGTTAAATTGATTCCCAAGTTTGTTTGTTTGTTTTGAGGCTATTGTGAATGGGGTAGTTTTCCTAATTTCTCTTTCAGAGGATTCATCAGTGATGTATAGAAATGCAATTGACTTATAGGTATTGATTTCATACCCTGCTACTTTGCTGATTTCATTCATTAATTCTAGAAGTTTTCTGGTGAAATTTTTTGGATCCTCTATGTATAGAATCATGTCATTGATAAATAATGATAGTTTGAGTTCTTCTTTTCCCATTTGTATCCCTTTAATTTCTTTCATCTATCTAATTGCTCTGGCTAGTGTTTCAAGGACTATGTTGAATAGCAGTGGTGAAAGAGGGCATCCCTGTCTTCTTCCATTTTTAGAGGGAATGCTTCCAATTTTTCTCCATTTAGAATGATATTGGCTTTGGGTTTAGCATAGATAGAGTTTACAAAGTTGAGGTATGTTCCTACTATCCCTGTTTTTTCTAGTGTTTTGAACATAAAAGTGTGCTGTATTTTGTCACATGCTTTCTCTACATTGACTGATAAAATCATATGACTCTTTAAGTCTATTGATGTGATGGATTATGTTAATTGATTTCCAAATGTTGAACTAACTTTGCATCTCTGGAATGAAGCCCACTTGAACATGGAGCACAAATTTTTCAAATATGTTTTTGTATGCAAATATGTTTTTGTATGCCAAAATTTTATTGTGAATTTTTCCATCTATGTTCCTCAGGGATATTGGTCTGTTTTTCCTTCTTTGATGTGTCTCTGCCTGATTTTGGTATCAGGATGATACTCACCTCATAGAATGAGTTTGGAAGAATTCCCTCCTTTTCTATTTCATCAAATATTTTGAGGAGTATTGGTATTAATTCTCCTTCATAGGTCTTGTAGAACTCAGCTGAGAATCCATCTGGTCCTGGGCTTTTCTTGGTTGGTAGCTTTGGATGGCATCTTCTATTTTCTTGCTTGAAATTGATTTAAGTTGTATATGACCTCCTGGTTCAGTTTGGGTAGGTCATCTGTCTCTAGAAATTTGTCAGTGTCTTCAGGATTTTCTATTTTACTGGAGTATAAATTTTCAAAATAGTTTCTAATTATTTTATGTTTTTCAGTAGTGTCTGTTGTGATATTTCCTTTTTCATTGCGAATTTTAGTAATTTGGGTTTTTCTCTCTTCTTCTTTTTGTTATGGTGGCTAAGCAATTGTCAATTTTATTTATTTTTTCAAAGAACCATCCTTTTGTTTTGTCAGTTTTTGAATTGTTTCTTTTGTTTCGATTTCATTGATTTAAGCCCTGATTTTAATTATTTCCTGTCTTCTACTTCTTGGTGTGGATTTCTTCTTCTTTTTCTAGGGCTTTGAGAAGTAGTGTCAAGTAATTTATTTGTTGACTTTTTGTTCTTTTAATAAGTGAGCTTGATGAGATGAACTTTTCTCTCATCACAGCTTTCATAGTGTCCCAGAGATTTTGATATGTTGTATCACAGTTTTCATTAACCTCTAAGAATTTTTTTATCTCTTCCCTGATGTCTTCTGTTATCCATGCATCATTCAATAGCATATTATTTAGTTTCCAGGTGTTGGAGTAGTTTTTATTTTTTAATCTGTTATTGATTTCTAATTTTATTCTGTTGTGGTCAGATAGGATATAGGGTAGCATCTCTTTTTTTTTTTTTTTTGTATTTGCTAAGACTTGCTTTGTGACATAACATATGATCTATTTTGGAGAAAGATCCATGTGCAGCTGAGAAAAAAGTGTATTCGCTCGTTGATGGATAAAACACTCTATATATGTCTGTTAAGTCTAGATTATTGATTGTTTTATTGAGTTCTATGGTTTCTTTGTTTAGTTTTTGTTTGGAAGATCTATCCATTGGTGAGAGAGCTGTGTTAAAGTCACCAAGTATTATTGTGTTGTTGTCTATTTGATTCTTGTAGTTGAGAAGGATTTGTTTGATATACATAGATGCCCCATTGTTTGGGGCATAGATATGTATGCTTGTTATGTCTTGTTGATGTATGATTCCTTTAAGAAGTATGAAAT
>PVHX01033206.1:0-13286 GCA_004024805.1 Geosciurus inauris
CTAATCTGGAAAGCAGTATAGAGATTCCTTAGAAAACTTGGAATGGAACCACCATTTGAGCCTGCTATCCCACTCCTCGGTCTATCCCCAGAAGACTTAAAAATGGCATACTACAGTGGTGCAGCCACTTCAATGTTTATAGCAGCTCAATTCACAATATCTAAACTGTGGAACCAACCTAGATGACCTTCGATAGATGACTGGATAAAGAATCTGTGGTATATATACACAATGGAATATTACTCAGCAATAAAAGAGAATAAAATTATGGCATTTGCAGGTAAATGGATGGAGTTGGAGAATATCATGCTAAGTGAAGTAAGCCAGTCTCAGAAAACCAAATGCTGAATTTACTCATTGATAAGTGGATGCTGATCTATAATATGGGGAAGGTCATGGGAACAAGGGTGGAACTCTCTTCACAGGGGTCTAAGAGGGGAGGGGGTATGGGGACAGTTAAGGTGGTGGAATATGATGGTCATCATAGTTCTAACTTTATGTATGACTGCATATATGTTGTGATTCTATACAACTTACAACTGGAGAATTGATATGTTATCCTCTATCTATGTACAATGAATCAAATTGCACTCTGTTATCATGTAAGCCTAAACAGAACAAATAAATAAAATATGGGAAAAAAAAAGAATCTTAAATGTTGCTGGATGCGGTCGTGCATGCCTGTAATCTCAGCACTTTGGGAGGCCGAGACAGGAGAATCATGAGTTCAAAACCAGCCTCAGCAACAGCGAGGCTCTGAGCAACTCAGTGAGACCCTGTCTCTACATAAAACACAAAATAGGGCTGGGGATGAGGCTCACTGGTACAGTAATCATTCAAACCCCAGTAACAAAAAACCAAAACACAAAAAACAAAAAAATCTTAAATGCCAACATGAGAAGTCTAGATTTGATTGGAGACTATGGAAAACCAGTGGAGGTCTGCATAAAGAAAAATAAAGTGAATAAATTCATCCAATATTGACATTATTGTATTAGTCAGCTTCCCATCACTCTAATACCTGAGATAATGTACTTACAAAAAGTAATGATTTATTTTGTCTCACAGTTTTGGAGGTTTCAGTCCATGACTCACTGGCTTTATTGTTTTGGGGCCTGTGATGAGACAGCAGCACATCTTGGTGGGAATTTATGGCAGAGAAAAACTACTCACCTAATCAATCAAGAAGCAAAAGAGAGGAAATGGAAGGGGCTGGGGTCTTACAGTCCCCCTCAAATGTATAACTCCAATGACCTAAAGATGTCCCATAAGACCGTCCTCCTAAAGTTTCCACCACTTCCCAATAGTGTCACCCTGGGAACCAAGTGTTTAATGTATGAGCCTTTGAGAGACATTCAACATCCAAATTATAGCACATTCCTTAGTCAATTATTAAATAGCCTGTATATAACTGAGCTTCCAGATTTGCTTAAACCAAAATACATTGGCATCAAGAGAGAAGTATTTTCCACAAAAATGGCAAGTTATACTCCATGTATGTGTGATATGTGAAAATACATTTTACTGTTACATATAACTAAAAAGAACAAATTTTTTTTTAAAAAAAGAGGTAGGTATATTCACTATTTCTCCTCTGGGTCTCTTTAGTACATGGGATTGGTATATTATCATGACAATAATTGGGGAGATGGGTGTCACATCTTGGATCAGACTGGGTAAGCAACAGAACCTTTCTGGAACATATTTTCATGTTCTCAAATATGTCTATCTCACTCTTTGGCTCTAGTCCTGACTTACAGTGATGCTGAAATAATAAATGAGAAAAATATTCTATTCCTGCTTATGATTAAAATTGCCTAGGCAGTTGTAGTGAAGTCACTTTATAACTTTCTTTTAAACTCATTGGAAGTTGTTATAATCAATGTGACAGAGATAAACACATTAATAGCAAATAAGCAGAGGATGCAAAAAGGCAATTCATATAAAAAGAAATACAAGTGGTCAGTAAGCACATGGCTAAATAAAAACCTCAAAGATAATGAAAGAATGCAAATTGAAGCAAGAACAACATTGCATTTTATTCTGATAAATTAGCAAAAAAAAAAATAGATAATACTCAATGTGTCAAGAGTTCCCAGAAAATATATTTCCTCCATATGCTGGTCAGATTATATATTTGTGTAAATTTTTTAAGGTCGGTCTGACTAGACATTTCAAAGGCCTTCAAAATATGCATTCACTTTGACCAAGTGTTTTTGCTTCTAGAAACTGATCGTCTGGAATTTATCAGATAACAGCATAAGGATTTAGCCACAGGGATATTAATCATATATTTATAATAGCAGAAACTGGAAAAATTTTATGTCCATGTATCAAAGAATGGTTAAATTTTATCTTGGTATGTCCATAATGGAACACTTTCTAGCCATTAAAAATGCTTTAGGGAGGGGCTGGGATTGTAGCTCAGTGGTAGAGCTCTTGCCTCACATGCGTGAGGCCCTGGGTTTGATCCTCAGCACCACATACAAAGCAATAAAATAAAGACATTGTGTTCATCTACAACTAAAAAAAAATTAAAAAAAACTGCTTTAGGGAAACATATAATAATGAGGTAAAATATATATCTTATAAAATGAGAAAACATCATACATAATAGGATCCCATTAGCGTACACAGTTCTAATTGTGTGCATGTATGTATACATATACATATATATGCATTACTATAGTTTGGATATGGTTTGTCCCCTCAAAATTCATGAACTAGAATCTTGGTCCGCAATGTAAGAATACTGAAAGATGGTGGAACCTTTAGGATCTGGGGCCTGGTGGAAGGCCATGGGGATCCACCTTCATAAATGGATTGAATACTATCGTTTGGAAATGGGTCAGGCCTCACAAGATTGGATTGATTCATGAGTTGGTTGTTATAAAAGAGGAAGCCTGGCCCCTTTTATTCTGTTGTTTCCTTTCTTACCATGTGAGTTCTCTTGTACACACTCTTGCCATGTGATTCCATCACTATGTTGTGATGCAGCCAAAGGGCCCTCTTCAGATACTAAAACCATGATGTTTGACTCCAGCTACTAGCATTGTGAGCCAAACAAACTCTTTTTCCTACACCTTACCAAGCTAGTTATTTGTTATAGCAACACAAAATAGACCAAGATATATATATAGATATAGATGCATACATATATTTATAGAGACATATGTGTGTATACATAGACATAAGTATATACACATATACACACATACACATGCACATAGTGAGCTTCATATACATATGAAGAGAAAGACCAAAAATCCTATGCATTATGTTAGTAGATATAGGGTGGCAAATACTTTTTTAACTCCCTTTTTACTAGTCTGTATTCTACATTTGACATAATCAACATTATATTTTTAAAGACTAAAAAGTTATATTAGATGTCTTTCAAGTATTTATTAAATGGCTTGATTTTGAAAGGATATTAAGAAAAGTTTCCGGTTTAGGCTGAGATTATATAATTCCTTGTTTTTATCAAAGGCAGTCAGTTTTGTGGCTAAATCTTTCAGTATGGGGGATAGAACCAAGTGATATTCAAATTGCCTTTCAAGCCAGTCACCTAAGATAAAGTAGGTCAGGGCCTGTGGGGCCAGGCAAATGTGGTAAAGGTAAGAGAGATCACAAGGGCAATAGGGCCTTGATAGGATTCATGGCAGTCAAGAGGGCAGGATCCATGGCAGTCAAGAGGGTCCCACAGATCCAGAATTTACAAGATAATGGCAAGATCTCAGCAGGGAGCCTGGCAAAAGTCAGTTTTTACAGATCCAGACTGGAGTGAAATATACAGGTGGGAGAAGGGTTTAAACTTAAAGAAAGGACCAGGATGAAGGCTTCAAATCAAACAAGAAGGAATAGCTAAATAACAAGACCACAAGAGGGTATGAATGTTGAGGTTGTCTATGCTGGGGTTGGAGCAACTCACCTCATCACTCAACCCCCATGCATAAAGATAAAGAGGTTACCAGCTGTGCAAGATGTCTTGGAAATGCAGTGCTCACTGGTATATGTATGTGAAGTAACTATTTCATAAGCAGCAGGTTTCTGTTGATATTCAACTGTACTGGACCAACTAAGATATTGACCAAACTGAGGATGGAGAAGAGAGATGAGACAAGAGTAGAATAGATGAGATGCCTGGAGTACTGTTGGGGAGAATACAGGTTTTCCCAAAGACCATAGTCTTTAGGGTGCTGCTATAACTTTTTCTTTCAAATTCTGCTCTGTAGAAAACATCCTGATCTTATGGAACATCAGGGCTAGAACCATATTTATGGATCATTTAGCCCAACCTCCTTGATTTACATAGGAAGAAATTTAGGTGTAGAGAAAAATAGATATATTTTAGACTTCACTTTAGAAATATAGAACATGGAGAAAATAATCAAGTTCATTCAACAGCCCATGTCCTACATTTAAGGGCAAATGACATTTTGAAATATTTCAGTGCAAAATCATGGTCAAATGCATTAAAGTTGATGTTCTGGGGTATCATTTTCTCTTACTAACTAGTTAAAACAGAAAAGTTCAAAAAATAATATAACAAGCAAACATGTACTACCACTGAGATCTAACAAATTTTAATAGCCTTCCAGCTTTGCTCTAGATCTTTTTTTTTAAGAAATAAAGCTTTATATATACAGTTGAAATTCTCTTTGTATATTTTGTCAATCTTACTCTCTTTCCTACCTATTTCTGCAAGAGGTGGTCATGCTCCTAATTTGGTTTAATCATTCCAGAACATTTCTTTATTCTCTTCCTTTTCCTATGTAAACAGTATATATCATTTTATGGCTTTAAAACTTTTTTTGGTACCGGGGATTGAACTCATGGGTACTTGACCACTGAGCCACATCCCTAGCCCTATTTTATGTGTGTTTTATGTAGAGACAGGGTCTCACTGAGTTGCTTAGCATCTCGCTGTTGCTGAGGCTGGCTTTGAATTCGCGATTCTCTTGTTTTAGCCTCTCAAAGTGCTGGGATTACAGGTGTGTGCCACCATGCCCGGATTATATCTTTAAAACTTTGTATGTTTTATAAGTACCATGCACTAAAATGAAACAGACATCACTACCTTAGGAACATGTATGATTGCACAAACGGAGTGATCCTACTTCGTGTACAATCAGAGAAGTGAAAAAATAGTGCTCCATTCATGTACAATGAAACAAAGTATTCTTCTGTTATGTATAACTGATTATAACAAATAAAGAAAAAATCTTTATATGTAAATTGCCTAATACAGTACATAGCATCCTACAATTTACTATTTTCATTCAATGTTTTATGACATTCTTATATATATAGGTCAAGTTCATTGTATTTACCCAATCTTCTACCAAGAGAAATGTAGTGGCTTCTATTTCACTCTTGCAAATAGAGCTGTCATAAATATTCTTGTAAATATCTCTTTGTTTATGTATGTGAGAGTTTTTCTAGTGTATATACATAAAAGTAGAATGATGGGTATGGCTGTTGAGGAGATTCAAATAAACAGCATGTCTCTTTCTCATCCAGATTATCAATAAACTGAAGAGTTTGTTTTTTTTACATTTTAAGAGTAAGGAAGATTATTATTAATGAATAGAGCTAACGCTAGTGGATGTATTTTCTTCATTGTTTATCTTCTTGAAGAACCAACACTTTGTTGCATTGAACAATACACATTTCATTATGTGTTGTTTTTTAATTCTCAATTTCATTAATTTCAGTTCTGATCTTGATTATTTCTTATCTTCCACTGATTTTGGAATTAACTTTTTCTTTCTTTTAAAAGGATTGAGGCGGAGCATAAGCTTATTTGTGATCTCTCTATTTATTTAATGTGAAAATTCAATGCTATAAATTTTCCTCTTATAACTACTTTGATACTGTCCCTGAGATTTTGATATATTGTGTCTCTGTTCCCTTTGTTTCTAAGAATTGCTTGATTTCTTCTCTCATTTCCATTCTTCATTTAAAAGAGTATTATTCAATCTCCATGTGTTCATGTGGTTTCTATTATTTTCTTGCTGTTGATTTCTAGTTTCATTCCATTATGATCTGGTAGGATGCATGAGATTTTATCTTTTTGTATTCACTAAGATTTACATTGTGACTTAGAATATGTCTATTTTGGAAAAGATTCAATGAGCTATTTAAAGGCAAGTAAATTCAACTTTTGGGGGTGAAATAGTCTGTAAACGTCTATTAGGTCCATTTGATTTATAGTATTATACTATTATAAAAATACTGCATTATTTGTAGTATTATTTATAAGTAATAATTGATTATTATTTATCAATCAGTATCTTTATTGATTTTGTGTTTGGATGATCTATCTATTACTGATAAGAGTATATTGAAATCACCCAATTATTGTATCAGCATCTATCTAAGGTTTGATGTTAAGAATTAATTTTTTAAAATATGATAAAGTACACTGACATTTGGGGCATACATATTTATTATCATTATATCTTCTTGTTGTATTATTTCCTTTACCAGTATGTAGTGAATTTGTCTCTTCTGATTAATTGTTGCTTGAAATCTGCTTTGTGAGATATGAGAATACTTATTCCTGTTTATCCTAGGACTCTATTTGAATAAAATACTTTTCCCATCTTTTTATTTTAAGCATGTGGATATCTTTGCCTATGAGATGAGTCTCTTGCTAACAGCATATAGTTGGGTCTTGTTTTTTTTTATTTTTATTCTGTTAATCTGTCTTTTAATTGAGGAGTTGACACCATTTATCAGTGTTATCATAGAAATGATAACACTGGATATCCAGTGTTATCATGGATATGTGTTTGTTGTCTCTTGCCATTTAGGTTTGCTTCCTATATTTAATTCTGTCCTGGTTTTCATTTAGTTTCTTGTCCTTCTAGTGATATCTATTTTGGAGATTTGGGGTTTGTTTTGGAGTTCCTCTGGGTGCAGTACATCTTTGAGTATTCTGTGTAGTGCTGGTTTAGTGATCATGAATTCTTTAGCTTATCCTTTTCATGGAGAGCTTTTTTTTCACCATTGAGTTTGAAAGAAGGCATTGCTGGATATAGTAATCTTGGCTGGCAACTTTTTCTTTTAGAACTTGAAATATCTCATTCCAGGTTCTCCTTGATTTTAGGGTCTGAATTGACAAGACATAAGTGAGTTTATTGAGTTGCATCTAAATGTATTCCTTATTTCTGTGTTAGACATTTTGATTATGATGTGTCTTGCAGAGGGTCTGTTTTAATCTTGCCTGTGTGGAGCCCTGTATACCTCTCATATGTGGATGTCTCATTTCTAATATGTAGAAATTTTTCTGTTTCTATCTGACTGAAAATGTTCTTAATGCCTTTATCCTTTATTTCCATGTTCTTTTCTATCTCAATGATCCCCAGGTTTGTGTTCCTGATGCTGTCTCAGAATTTTTATATATTGTTTTTGTGATCATGGTCTTTTTTTTTCCTTTTATTCATGCTGACTATTTAAATTCATATACCTTGTCTTTGAGGCCTGAAGTTCTGTCTTCAATGCTTGAAGTTCTCTTTTTGGTTAATTTTGTTTTCAAACATTCTATTTATTTGTTCAGATAACAGAAAAAGTGCTGGGAAGGTTAGAATAGTATGGCCTATTTTTAATTTCATCAACTGGTTCATATTCAAGAAATTATCTCACTTATATTAATAGTAAATTGTATTTTGTCTCAGGTCTATGTTGTGGCTACCATACTTTTTAATAGCACTCATGACTTTTGCAGATCAAGAGGGAGACTTCATGACTAGAAGAAATTTATATTTTGTAGATCACAAATTATCCAGCATTCTCCATACCACACACAGTTTATATCCTGGTTCCAAGAAAAACTGTATAAAAAATGTATAAGCTGCAATATTATAGTACATGCGATATTCTCTCCAATAGCAACAGAGGCACCAAGTAGGGTTTCTACTAAGTTTGTTTTTGTTTGGTGGGGGTTAAGTGTTTGGGGGGTAATTTTATCTGTTTTTTCCAACATTTGTATTGGTGCATTATAGTTGTATGTATGATGGGATTTTATTGCATATTTGTGCATGCATGCAACATAACTATATAATTTGGCCTATATCACTCACCAGCACTTCCTCTCTCCCCACTTTCTACTCTTTCGTCCCTTTCCTCCACTGATGTCCTTTATAATTTTTTTTTATGTACAGAGGATTGAACTCAGGGGCACTCGACCACTGAGCCACATCTGCAGCCCTATTTTGTATTTTATTTAGAGACGGTCTCACTGCGTTGCTTAGCACCTCACTTTCACTGAAGCTGGCTTAGATCTCACAATCCTCCTGCATCAGCCTACAGAACCATTGGTATAACAGGAATGTGCCACTGCACCCAGCTCCCTTCCATGCAACTGAATCTGTTGGTGATGCTTTTAAATGAATGTTTAATTTGATTCATTGCATCCTTCATTTCCAGGAGTTCTGAGTACTTTTTTTCCAACATCTCTGTTTCTTTTTTGAAATCATCTTTTATCTTCTTTATCTGTTCTCTTAATTCATTCCTCATAACTTATTTTAGTTCATTGAACATTTTAATGATTAGCTTTTTATAGTCTTTCTCTGGAATTTCATCCACTTCCTTATCCGTAGGATCCTTTGTTAGGGGATTCTGAATTTGGGGGAAAAATTTGTCGCCTGTTTTCTCATGTTTTTAAAGGTCTTGTACTTGAACATCACTTGAGATGAATTCCGTTTCCTTTTTTATACATATGTCCATTTGTGTATAGTTATCTTTTCTATTCTGGGACTTCTCACTGTTTTTGATGTATGCATATATGTTCAGGAGTGGGTATCCCTCTGGTTGTTCCTATTTGTGTCTTTCATTCATAAATGGCAGTGAAACTGATTAAAAAACTCTAGATTGATGTTTTGCCTTAGCCCTTTAAATTAGCCCTTTAGAATTTATTCTATTTATGTAGCTTTCTATTAAAATTTCCATTTCTGTGTTTTTTTATTTCCAGAATCTCTAATAGTATATGTTTGTATTTTATTTTTTCCTGGTCTAGATATTTTTTAAATGGATGTCTATGCATATTTGAAAATTTGAAATTCACTTATTTTAATACCATTTTGTGTTTGCCCTGTTATTTTTATTTAATCAGCAATAAGTTCATTTCCTGTTTATGGATTTTATTAAATATTTTTCTTAGACATAGTGTTCTTTAATTTTAAGTGTTAGTTTGCTGTCTCAATTTAAGTGGGGTAAACCAATCAATTGTTCTACTTCATCAACCCTCCCTAATAGATTTTCAATTGTCCATATTCACAAATACCACCATACGCACCCTACAGTCCCTAATTAGTCCTCATGACCTCATGTGATATTGGGCCTACTCCATTAGTGGCATCTTCTTACAGTGGCATCCACACTTAGCAGAAGGTGGAGGGGTAAAAGAGACACTCAATGTGTCCTCGAATAGCAGAAGAGTAGAAGAACAGAAGAGGGAATATGCTGTGTGAAGCATCTTTTAAAAAGCCCTTAATCCTATTCATCAGTTCTGCACCATCACGACAATCCCCTCTGAAAGGTCCCGCCTCTTAATTCTATCATACTGGTGATTAAATTTCAACAAATGAATTTCAGGAGACATTCAGACTATATCAGCAACACAAATAGTAGAACTGTGAGCTTTCCCAGGAAAGCCTTAATAAGGCCCTGCTTCCTCATCTTTACTGAGCTTAGGATTCTACATTTGCAAGCAGGAGGTGAAAGTTAAGGAAGAGCAATAAACAGCTAAATGGATGAAGGCAAGCCCCAAAAATCATAGAGAGCCCTTCTACAAAGTCAGAGAAATTTTTTAGTTCAAGTCACTTATGGATATTTCTATCTAATCATTAGCCAAGTACTAGAATAACTGAGCAGAGAGTTTGGTGACCCCATAAGATAAAGATTACAGAATAGGTCAAGGCAAGTCATTAAATTAAAAAAATAGAAAAAAACAACAAAACAAATAAAAACAACAAATTCTGGGGCAATTTCATTTACAGACATATTATTTTAAATGTCTGCTTTTCAAAAGAATCTTCAATACATGCAAAGAGACAAGAAATTATAGCCTGTACATGTGAAAAGAAACAATCAACAGAAATTGTCCCTAAGAAAGCACATACATTGGATTTATTAGACAAAAATTTTAAATCAGCTATTTAAAATATGTTCAACGAACTAAAGGAAAGTAGGAGAATGATCCCGTAGCAGTAAAGAGATAGAAATTTTGTAAAAACCAAATAGAAAGTCTGGAATTTAAAAGTATAATAATTAAAATGAGAAATTTACTAGATGGGTTCAGAATCATATCTGAAAAGACAGAAGAAAGAATCAGCAAACTTGAAGATAGATCAATTGAGATTATCTAGTCTGAGGAACAAAAAAAGAAAAGGATGAAGAAAAACAAAGTCTAAGAGACCTACGGACACTAGCAAGCACACCAATTTCTTTATAATGAGTTACAGAAGGAAAGGAAAAAAGAAAATATTTGAATATTTGAAGAGAAAATGACTAAAACTTCCCTAGTTTGATGAAAAAACTTAATCTACATTTCTGAGAAACTCAATAACCTCCAGGTAGGACAAAATTAAAGAGATTCACACATAGACAAATCATAATCAATCTGTTGAAAGTCAAAGACAAAAGGAAAATCTTCAAGTTATGATTCCTAGTTGTTGCTACATATTTTTAATTTAAAATGTATGCACTAGGATTATGAAAGTTATTATATATTAAGTCAGCCAAACATAAAAATAAGAGTTTCATTTTTATGAAAATGAATATTTGTATGGGAAATTGTACTTACTTTTCTGTTATTATATTAGCTTACAGAAAGCCTGTTTGGATCTTAAATCCACAATCAAAATATTGCAGGCAAATTATCTCAGAAGGGAAAGAAAACTTGAATAGTAAGTAAATTCAAATATAAAGAGCATGACAGAAATAATCTCAACAATCAACTTTCATTTATTCAGTTTGATTAGGAAATGGCATATTTCTTAATTGATCTCTCTGGACAACTAAAATTTATCAGCTTGCTCTACTTTACATAGACTTCCATTTTTCAAATAATCAAGATATAATAATAATTACATGGAAAATAGAAAATCTACAGAGAATGACCATTTTTTTCTTCAGTGATTAAACCTTATTTACAGCTTTAATATCACCCTTGTGAGCATGATTTTTTCATTATCCAGTACTAAATATGAAACCAGTTTTAGAATTTGGGCTGACTACGTATTAAATCTTACCAGTCCTTGTATGCTGCTTTCCAAAAATCAGTTCCTGTTGCCAGTTTGCTTACTCTTTCTCATCAAACTAGAGGGCATAAAATGCCACATGAATCTGTTTGTCTGACCTTTTCCATGGTTTAAACTTCAGATATATAATCAATTATTGTACCTGAATGTAAAATAAGTATTCTGGAAACAAGTAAAAGAAATTGTCAGGGTTGGGGCTGTAGCTCAGTGGTAGAGCACTTGCCTGGCATGCGTGAGGCCCTGGGTTCGATCCTCAGCACCACATATAAATAATAAATGAATAAAATAAATATACATCAACAACGAAAAAATATTTTTAAAAAAGAAATTGTTATAGTTTTCTTTTGTAAATTAAGTACTCTGGAATGATTTCAGGGACTGGGGCAATGTTTAGTAGGATTTTGCTTATAATTTTTAATGATCTGTAGGAAAATATGCTCATCCAACTTCTTAAGGTATTGTCCTTAAAGATAAAAGGATTTTGATGTAACAGAAGAATCTATCTCACATGGTTTTAAATAACTGTGATATTTAATGTAGTAAAATACAACAAAGATCCAAACTCTTATTTTTATTGATTTAACTCTTGAGTTAAGATTAATGTAAGCACATGGGAAAAGATGTCAGAAAGTTTATAGGACACAGGGGACAGAGGCTATTTCTTCCAAACTTCTTTAGCAGGACTGCTACCTAGCTGTGTTAATTTGGAGATAGCTTATTTTTTTCTAAATGCAGGAAACGAGGAAAGTTGCTCTCAAGGAAATAAATTTTCATTTTTGACAATTATGTAGTAGAAAGCTATGATGCGTGAGGCATGTGGTAGGCCTTGGAGATAGAAGGATGAATATAAACAGAGGTCCCACTATTATGGAGGTTATAATTTAGTTAGAAATAATTATTCTTCCTCAAGTTCCCAATTATACAAACTAACTTCCATTAAGAGTTCCCTAAATGCCTTCCAAAGGCCATTCTAAATCTATGTTAACTGTCAAACATGGAAATTTGGAGCCAAGAATGAAGTGACTTTTCAGCACATTCCAAGTTGCAGAATGTTGGGCAAAAATTAGAAACCCACAACCATACACTATCCCCATTTATAGTAGTCCCCAAGGCCATAGTGCTATATACTGCAAAGCTCTTAAGGGCAAGTATGGCCTTTTTGTTATTGTTATGGTGGTTATTGTTGCTCCTCTTGTCCCTGATCTGAAGACAACTTTTCATTTCAACTAAAGAAGAAAGTGCCCTGAGCAAGAGACTCTAGCCTTACCCTGTGGTTTCCGACAGGTCCTTGAAAGTCCTGACAGAAAGAACCATTCCCCTCCCAAATGGTATATTGTTTTGTGGATTTAGTCAACACTCACTAAGCACTAACTGGGTCGAAACATAGGACCCACAAGAGCCACTTCCCCCTCTTGTTTTCCTATCAAATTCTTTTAATGAACAGGGGTGGCTGACAACATGCAGACTTTGTAATCAAAGCACCTGTGGGGTCAAAGTTTGGAATCAAGATGCTGCAAAATAATTTGATTGGTCATTGGACTAAAACAGTATGAACATCTGCCATGCTGGAGAATGAAAAGTGAAACTATAGAAATGAATTAAACTCATTTTACTTCCAGGAGAACATAAAGTGCACACTGAACACTACCAAATCTTCCTTTTCCTGGTGGCTAATGAAAAGAAATAGTAAAAAGACATTCAGTTTTGACATGAAGTCATCAGACATCTAGCTAACTTCAGTGCTGGAGAAGTAGCACAAATGGCTTC
The DNA here is from genome assembly GCA_004024805.1 of Geosciurus inauris. Classification (NCBI taxonomy): domain Eukaryota; kingdom Metazoa; phylum Chordata; class Mammalia; order Rodentia; family Sciuridae; genus Geosciurus; species Geosciurus inauris. Next base: position 13,035 of record PVHX01033206.1, read on the forward strand.
ATTACTGATAATTTTCTACATAATATTTAAATGATAAAGGCAAACTTTGAGAATGAATCAGGATACACTGGATGATCAGTCTACATCAGATTGGGAGGGGGGAGTGTTGAGGAAAGCAGTGGAAAGGCAAAGACAATAAACATCTCCAAATAATTACCACTTATGGATCTCCAACTCTTATAAGTGCTTCATAATTGCCTTTGGCTCTGCCCTGAGCTTTTTCCATTGAATATTTGCTGAGAGGCTTAAAAA
>PVHX01033207.1:0-13285 GCA_004024805.1 Geosciurus inauris
CTCACCTCAAAGGCAGTGACCTCAATGGCATTTGAAAGGGTGCTGGTTTGGGGAAATAGTTTTGGTCCCATTTCTCTTTATCTTTTAGAAGAAACCCAAGTTCTTCTTCTAGACAGACTGAAGAAAACTGCTGTTCCATTTGGAGCATTGTTTGCTCTAGCAAGTTCTCTATCATTTTCTATGGAGGTTATGAGGGCATGGCTACAGCCTCTTACCCTGACACTGACAGCTTAGAATCTCAGCTCTGGGCACTGGCCAGCTCAACTTCTGATGAGGAATTATTTCTCAACATAAAGGCAAGTTTCTCACCCCAGTTTCACCATGTAGCCTGGGATGAATGACTTAAATCCATGAAAAGGGTTTTATTACAGCTTCTGTGTAGCACTGGGAAGACTTAATTACCTAATGCTGGAAATGCAGTGCTGGCCAAGCTTTGTGTTTCAAGCGCTTTCAGAAGCCACCTAGGAACTTCAAGGGGACTGTGTCTAATTCTTACTGGAAAAAGACAAATTTCCCCACTAACCAGAGATTTGTATAGATGGAATCCTTTGTTTAAAAAGTGTAACTGATTTATCAGAATTTATGGTTTTTTTTAAATATTTTGTTTAGTTGTAGATGAACACAATATCTTTATTTATTTTTATGTGGTGCTGAGGATCGAACCCAGTGCCTCACATATGCGAGGCAAGCGCTCAACCGCTGAGCCATAGCCCCAGCCCCCAGAATTTGTTTTTTAAAAATTGCAGGATAGAAAGGGAAGTGTTGGTGTTTATTCCAATGACAGTTTCTGTTCATTAAAATTGGACTTTTTTTTACTTCTAAAAAAATTTATTGTGGAGAATTGTATATTCACACAGGATTAGAATTACTGAAGAAGGAACCTCCACAGCCCCAACACTCAGTCCCCCCAATGATCAACCTTTGGCCAATTTTACCCCATCTACTCTCCATTTCTGTTTATTCTGAAACCAATCTCAGAAATCATATTATTTCACCTGTAAATGTTTCTGTGTCTCTACTTTAAAAAACATAAGTCTTTAAAAAATCGTACCTTAACAAAAACAATTCCTTAATATTAAATACCCTGTGTGTTCACATTTCTGCCTATCTCAGATGGTGTTCTTTCTTTTTTTATTTTTATTGTTCAAAATCAGAATCTGAAGTTCAGACACTACGATTGGCTGATGTCTGTTAAATCTAAAACATCTTTTCTCTCCCCTTGTAATTTATTTGTTGACAAAAACAGATTGTAAATTTTCTTTACAGTCTGCATTTCACCGACTGTATCTGCAACTGGAAATCTTAAAAGCATACCACAAGATATGAAAGGGGCTTGGCTGGCCAAGAACTCTGGTTGTACAACTATTCATTTAGCACTTACGGGAAGCAACTAGAAATTACTTTGATCTCCTACGTGGATTCTTTGTGGTGATTCCAATATGGTTCTGAAGACAGGGATGAACAGGACTATGAGGAGATGGCCAGGCCAGCATCTCCTTGAGGGGTTCTTCCTGCCGAGGAGGATGTAAGCTACCTGAGAAATTAAAGTCTAGAATAATTAGCAAAGAAAATAAGACAAAGTCAGAAAGATAGTTTCAAAAGTTGGAGCCCCTGTTAGGTCCAGTCCACAGGGGAAGCTAGAGCGAGACAACAAGAAAATGGCAAATTTTAAGTTTATCACAACAATAAAAATAATGTTTGTGATAAACTTAAAATTTGCTCTCTTAGCAATTTTCAAATATATAATACATTATATTAACTGAAGTTATCATGAGATACAATAGCTTTCCTGAACTTATTCCTCGTAACTAAAATTTTGTTTTCTTTGACTGACTCCTCCACACCCCCACCTCTCTTGTCCTCTTTTGAGCTGTGGCTCTCTAGATCAACAGTAGGCCCTCACCTGAGCTCGTGGTCTTGGCCTGCCCTGCACTGGCCAATCTCAGGGGGAGCTGTGTCTTTTGAGAATGGGCATAAATTGGCATCTGGGTAGACTTCTGGATCATTAGGTATATCTCCCCAAGTTTGCATCTCAACATGAAGTTTCTCCTGGTCATCTGGCTTGGACAAGAACACGGAAATTGAATTTCTCAAGGTGAGGTTGAAGACCAAGCCGGTAGCCAAGATGGTCACCAGCAAAAGAGCCAGAATGAAATGAACTGTGCCAGGCAAGGGACCTGCCAAAACCTCAGGGCTCCAACCTGTCATGAGGCTGTTTTCTTTCTCTCCCCACTATGTAGCCAAGATAAGACCACATTCAGAGAGAAAGCCCTTTGGCAATCCCCCTTTGCCCTCGTCTGTCTTCTCCAATCCCTATCCTATGTCCCAGAGCCCTCTCTTCTCAAACTTCTACTGGATTGAAAAACGAGAATCTTCCACAGAAAGAAATTTTATCTGAAAGCTGCCTTCTAGGCAGATGAGGTAAGCAGAATGCTCTTATCTTGATTTCTGGGGGTGGTAATTAGCAAGGCTCTCCCTACCCTGCAAGGACCTGAAGTGAGCAAGAAGCCCTGGCTGTGATTATCACAGTTCTGAGGAAGTCCCTGTGTCTTCCAACATCCTGTCTCAGGACATGACTGTTCACTATGGCAGGGGCTAGGGTGTGAAAGCAGAAAGACCTTTAAGTTATGACCTACAGCCAATAAATCTCTGAATAAAGAGAATGAGAAGGCATCAAGTTTGCAAGAAATTGCTCAGGCAGGGTGTGGTGGTATAATGCCTGTAATCCCAGCAATTTAGGAGGCTGAGCCAGGAGGATCACAAGTTTGAGGCCAGCCTCAACAACTTAGCGAGGCCCTATCTCAAAATGAAAAACAAAAAGGGCTAGTGATGTGGCTCAGTGTAAAGCACCTCCAGGTTCAGTTCTCAGTACAGTACAATCCTCCCACTTTCACACACTTCCTAATAATGGTGAAGAGCAGGTTCTCTGATGCCAGAATCTCTGGGATCAAATCCACACTTCAATGTGAGTGACTGACTGAAAAAGCCACCTATGGTCTCTGCTTCAACCTTATGATCCATGAAACAGGGCCAATTGTTCCTCACAGGATTATTATTATTATTATTTTTTTGGTACTGAGATTGAACTCAAGGGCACTCGACCACTGAGCCACATCCCCAGCCCTGTTTTGTGTTTTATGTAGAGACAGGGTTTCACTGAGTTGCTTAGTGCCTCGCTGTTGCTGAGGCTGGCTTTGAACTCGCGATTTTCCTGTCTCAGCCTCCTAAAGTGCCGGGATTACAGGCATGAGTCACCGCACCCGGCTTCCTCACAGGATTTTTGAAGATGAAATAAATAATGCTGGGCGCGGTGGTGCATGCCTGCAATCCCAGCAGTTTAGGAGGCTGAGGCACGAGGATTGCAAGTTCAAAGCCAGCCTCAGCAATTTAGTGAGGTCCTCAGAAACTTGATAAGACCTTGTGTGAAAATAAAAAGGGCTGGGGATGTAGCTCAGTACTTAAGCACCCTGGGTTAAATCCCCAGTACCACTCATACATTGCTGATGGGACTGCAAATTGGTGCAACCACCAATTTGCAAAGCAGTATGGAGATTCCTCAGAAAACTTGGAATGGAACCACCATTTGACCTAGTTATCCCACTCCTCGGCATATACACAAAGGACTTAAAATCAGCATAGTATAGTGACACAGCCACATCAATGTTTATAGCAGCTCAATTCTCAATAGCTAAGCTATGGAACCAACCTAGGTACCCTTCAACAGATAAATGGATAAAGAAAATGTGGTACATATACACAATGGATTATTACTCAGCCATAAAGAAGAATGAAATTATGGCATTTGACAGTAAATGGATGGAACTGGAGACCATCGTGCTAAGTGAAATAAGCCAATCCTCAAAATCCAAAGGCCAAATGTTCTCTCTAATATGTGGATACTGAGTCACAGTGGACGGGGGGCGGTAGAGGGAGAAATGGAGGTTCACTGGTTTAGACCAGGAGAATGGGGAGAAAGGAGGGGGGATGAGAACAGGAAAGATAGTAGAATGAATTGGTCATAACTTTCCTGTGTTCATATATGAATACACGACCAGTGTAACTCCACATCATGTACAACCACAGAATGGGAAATTATACTCCACGTATGTATGATATGTCAAAATACATTCTACTGTCATGTATAACTAAAAAGAACAATAAAAAAATGTTACCAAGTACCTTTCAAACTAAACAGTCTTTGAAAAGGGAAAACAAATAAATACATTAATTTAAATGACCAGAAATTTCCTTTTAAGGACATTTTCATTTTTCCCCTAGAACAAGCAAATAAACCAAATAGTAAAGAGGAAATATAATAATAGCTGTAAGACAAGGTTTCATGGAAGATGAAATACTGGCTGCATAGATGATGTTGTGGTCCACACTTTGTTTTCTTTGAGGTCTTCTACCTTAATATTAACCAAGACCATCTAGCTTTGCTTATGAAATCTAATAAGGGTACAGCCCATGGCAATAAGAATACAGGACAGGGATTTTATTTCTTATTTTATGCATTGCAGCCCCAGGGAGAAAGATAACAAGAACAGGAAAGAAATCCAGGTCTCCTACATAAAACACTATAGAACATTGCCACCAGGTTAGAGTGCAGGAGGGATGGACATATTTTATATTTTGATTTTTTTCCACATTGGGGATTGAACCCAGGATCTTGCATGTGCTAGGCAAGTGCTCTGCCACTGAGCTACTATCCCCAGTGAACATATTTTATTTTAAAAGATTTTATTATACTATTATGGTGGAAAATTATTTGTTTTGGGTTGCCCAATGACATTAAAATCTTACTTGCATTAAAAATTATATAATGCCAAAATAAAATTTTGTGTCCTTGATAACATTGCTGAAATACTGAAACAACCAATCTTTATTGTGTGAGGTAACAAATGTAAGTTTAAACTACTTTTTTTTTAGTTATTCTATTACCTGATGAAAAAACCATTATAATTAGTGTGCAGCCATAAATTCTTCAAATCTAAAGAAAGAACAATAGAAGCCATAATTTTATTTCTTCTCCTGGGAATATATGAAAGCAAGATAGGCAAATAGCTAAGCTATGAAAAGCATTGGTATGTTACAAATTCTCAGTGTATTTCAGGTGAGTTGAAATGAAATAGTTCTTGATAGATCTCTCAGGACTCTCATGTCAGGGCTGGAGAAAGAGGTGGGAATTAGAATCATACAGTTTGTAGATAAAACCATCAAGTGGATGAAATTGCCAAGGTAACCCCATAGATCAATAGAGAATGCCCACATTTAAAGGGCAGTCATTAGCCCGGTGCGGTGGCGCACGCCTCTAATCCCAGCACTTAGGGAGGCTGAGACAGGAGAATCATGAGTTCAAAGCCAGCCTCAGCAATGGTGAGGTGCTAAGCAACTCAGTGAGACCCTGTCTCTACATAAAACATTAAAAATAGGGCTGGGGATGTGGCTCAGTGGTCGGGTACCCCTGAGTTTAATCCCCAGTACCAAAAAAAAAAAAAAAGAAAGAAAGAAAGAAAAAGAAAAGAAAAATAAAACACAAAATAGGGCTGGAGATGTGGCTCAGTGATTGAGTACCCCTGAGTTCAATCCCCAGTACTAAAAAATAAAATAAAATAAAGGGCAATCCTTAGAAGACAAGGATCTTGTTTAAGAAAGAACTGGATGGGAGAAAAGTTAGAGAAGTTAGAGGAAAACCAAGATAGCAAAAGGTCATAGAAATCAAGAGAATAGAGGCTTTTCTTTTTTTCTTCCTCTCTCTTTCTTTTCTTTCTTTCTTCCTTCCTTCCTTCTTTCCTTCCTCCCTCCCTCCCTCCCTCCCTCCTTCCCTCCCACTCTCTCTCTCTCTCTCTTTCCTTCTTTCTTTCTTTCTAACAGAGGCTTTTGGAGAAGGCAGGAATGGAAACAGTGTCAAATACAACCCAATAATGTTATGGTCTTACACATATCAAATGATATCTGTGCTTCTATATGTATTCCCTTTGAGATGTCATCTGTAGGTAAAAATGTTCCCTTATTCTACCCTCTTCCTTCCCTTCCCTCCCTTCCTCCCCTTCCTTCCCTTCCTCCCTTTCCTTCCTTCTTTCTTTCCTTCCTCCTTTCCTTCCTTCCTTCTTTCTTTCCTTTCTTTCATACTGGGGATTGACTCAGGGCTTCTTGCATGCTAAGTAAGTGCTCTCTTCTACCACTGAGCTACATCTCCAATACTTTTTATTTTATTTGAGATAGGGTCTTGCTAAGTGCCCAGTTCCAGTTGTGTGTGAGAACTCAGGAGATTCTTTCTTTTTTTAAATTTATTTTATTTTTTTAATATATTTTTTAGTTGTAGATGGACATAATACCTTTATTTTATGTGGTGCTGAAGATCGAACCCAGTGCCTCATGCATGCTAGGCAAGCACTCTACCAAGAGCCACAACCCCAGCCCCTCATGGGATTCTTGATACATTTAGAGAGTTCTTCATTCCTTCTCAGTCTTCTGTCCTTACTCTCTCTGGTCCAATAATGGCACAAACTGGTACAGGGAGCATTAGGTCAAGAGTAAAGTGGTAAAGAATGGCCGATCCAATTGCGGTCCAATGTACCCATCACCCAAGGACAATGGATAGGGATTAATTATTACAAAGTCTAGAAAGTCTTCAGAATTAGCCTATGGGCTTTCACTCACAATTATAAATTCTGTTTATAAATAAATAAGGATAAGAGTTTTTCAATTCACATCTCCTTAGAGGGATGCTATATAAGAAACAATCCTTATGGTCATGCTGCAACCTCCAAAGAGAAAAGTCCCAACCTAGATACATATATACATACAGTATCAAAAAATCTAAATTATTATTAAATTATAACCAGATAGTTTGCTTTGGCTGGAGAAATGTAAATGTTAAAGTGCATGACTTCCATTAATTAGGCATGAAGATAAAAGGACTATATTCTTACTATGTGCACTTTAGAATGCAGTATTGACTAAGATTAGGATTCTTTTTTTTTTTTCTTTTTTGTGGGCACGAGGAATTGAATCCAGGGGTGCTTAACCCCATCCCTTTTAAAAATATTTTATTTAGAGACAGGGTCTTGCTAAGTTGCTGAGGCCAGCTTTGAACTTGGCGATCCTCCTGCCTCTTGCCTCAGCCTCCTGAGCAGCTGGTAAATGAGGATAAAATAAAATAGACAATAAAATGACCAGGCAGTCAGGATAATGAGCCCCATTCAACCACACCTGGAAGCTAACCGATAGACACATTAATGAGCACCATCAAGGTCTATTTCAAATTAAAAATACGTGAGGCTTACCTGTGGAAATGCCTCCAGCCAACTCCTTTGTCCCAGAGGTGGAAAACTGAAGGTGGGGATGAACTCAGAAGTTATAGACAAGAGGATAGAAGTGAACCCAGATGGTAGCCAGGATGCCTTTTTCATTTTCTTTTCTTTCTTTTTTCATTTCATTTCATTATTTTATTTTATTTTATTTTTGGTACCGGGGATTGAACCCAGGTGTACTTGACCACTGAGCCACATTCTCAGCCCTATTTTTGTGTTTTATTTAGAGACAGGGTCTCACTGAGTTGCTTAGGGCCTTGCTATTGCTAAGGCTGGCTTTGAACTCACAATCCTCCTGCCTCAGCCACCTGAACTGATGGGGTTACAGGCTTGCACCACTGTGCCCAGCTGTCTGTAGCTTTTATTCTTCAAACTTTGCGAGACAAAAACCCAGAGAAAATTGATGAGGCAGCAGGAATTTAGTCTCATCTCACAACTCCAGTTTCACTGGGATTACAGGCGTGTGCCACTGCACCCAGCTAAGATTAGGATTTTTGAGCTACTCTTACCACCACCAATCTGTATGAACTGCTAGGGAAAAGAGCACACTGAAAAGAAGAGCATGCCTTTTCTGGAATCCAGGTCTTTTAAAAACAAACATTAATCCATCCTGCCCCCGACAACCAAAAAAAAAAAAAAAAAAAAAAAAAGACTCAGTAAGGCAGAATCTCCACACCCAGGCTCACAATCAGCTTTGCTTATAAAACAAACAAGACTTCATCACATGGAGGCCAACTCCAAACTCTAGAAAATCTCTCTTTAGAAAAATGCAGCCATAATTATGAGCCTCTGTGACTTTAGGTAAGTTTAGTTTGTAACCTAACCTGAAACTGGCAAATCCAGTCTTTCAAGGCTGGTTCTTCAAGTAGAAAGAGAGGACAATATTCTGGACTGAGGGCAGGGCTTACTAGAGATTCAATCTGCCTAGCAGGATCAGTCTTGAATGGGGCGTTATCAGTCAGAATTCTTAACTGCAAGTCTCGGGAGCTGACTTAGCTGCTGAAGCAGAAAAGAAGTTCTAGGTGGTGCATGAAACTCTTGTGAGAACTGTGACAAAATAAGGCTTTGAGGAAAAATGTCCAAAATCACAATGCGGAATTGGCTGGATGAAAACCACTTCTAGCACGGCCACCAAGCTCTGCAGGCCTCATTTTGCACCACTAGATTTTGCAGCCATTGTCACTAACCAGAGTGTGTTATACACCAGAAACTGCAATGTCATTTGTGGTAGGAAGGGGGCGGGGGCAGCTGCGGGATGGGCCTACACTATGAAGGCAGAGGCCTAACACTGTGGGGGTTGTCTCCCGGAGGAGACTGAGATGGTGCTGCTCTCTCCATTGATCACTATGGGAAGCTGCGAAGTGGATTATGGGAGGCTGTAGGGATTCTGGATTTCATATCATGAAAGTGAACTTCTGACAAATAAGTCCTGATGACTTTCAATGATCTTTGGAAATATCAGAGGCTTTCTAATTAAGCTGGCATTGCTCAGCTGACACTGAGATGTGATGAAACAGGGCTTTGCAATATGAGGTGAGGCTTTCAAAACCAGAAACAATATATAGCCAGGCGTGGTGATCCCAGCCTGTAACCCCAGCACTTTGGGAGGCTGAGACAGGAGAATCACGAGTTCAAAGCCAGCCTCAGCAATGGCGAGGTGCTAAGCAACTCAGTGAGACCCTGTCTCTACATAAAACACAAAATAGGGCTGGGGATGTGGCTCAGTGGTCGAGTGCCCCTGAGTTCAATCCCCGGTACTAAAAGAAAACCAAAATAAAACCAATATGTTATGATATTCAAGGTAACTTGCAGAAAACTCACTGTCATTTCTCTTACATTTTTTATTTCTTGCATTGCCATGAAAGGTGCTATAGAAAAATGGGAAACAGCACTCTCTCCTATAAGAGCCTGATATGTCCTTTCTGAGGCCACATAAGAATGTCATCACTCACATTTTTATTTCTAAAATAAAACTGTAATAAAAGAAACATAACTATATACATTGCACCATTTTTTGTAGAGTTGTATAAAAAGGACTATAAAATTTTAACGAAGTACACTAGTTCCTATGATTGCAGAAGAGTTTACCTCCAAACATTTATTATCTCATACAACCTCTGTGGCTCAAGAATTTGGGAGCTGTTTAGTTATGGTTCTGGCTTTCAGTTTCTCAGAAGTTTGTGCTGCGGCCATCTGAGGGCCTGACCATGGCTGGGGAATCCACTTCCCAAGGGGCTCATCACATGCCTTTCAAGTCGGTGCTGGCTGTAGGTAGGAGACCCAATTCTTTGTCAGGGGCCTTCTTGGCTGTCCTTACAAAGTGGCAGCTGGTCTTCTCCAGGACAAAGGATCCAAGACGAAGCAAAACAGTGGCCAGGATATCTTTTCTACTCTAAACATAGAGTTACACTACTCCATTGGGAGCCAAGTTTGGCTCTATTTTAAGAGGAGGAGATATGTAGGTGAGAATACGGGAAGATAAGGGTCACTGAGAGCCATTGTGAAGGCTGGCCACCACTGGAACCTTATTTAGGCATCCTTGCTGAGAAGAGGTGTAGTTTCATTTGGCAATGGAAGTGTAGTTGGACTTGCTAATAGCTAGTCATTTTGTGTGTAGGGTATGGGCATTGAACTCAGGGGCACTCGACCACTGAGCCACATCCCCAGCCCTATTTTGTGTTTTATTTAGAGACAGGGTCTCACTGAGTTGCTTAGCACCTCGCCATTGCTGAAGCTGGCTTTGAACTCATGATTCTCCTGTCTCAGCCTCCCTAAGTGCTGGGATTACAGGCGTGAGCCACTGCACCCAGCTCAAATAGCCAGTCTTGATAAAAATATGAGCTGAGGTTCAGACCTCTGGCATAGTTGTATGCTACTTGCCCAGACACATTTTACATGTTTATTTTCAGTCTAGCCAATCTGACTAGCTAAGGTTCAGATCAAAATTTGTCTACTTCCTTTGACCCAAGAATAAATTTGAACAATTAATAAGCAATTGTGTTTTACTCCTTAGCAATCTCCTATAAAAACTGTTTCATTTTCTATTTTCAGAAAAAGAATTTCCTTAGCTATCTTCTAGTAACTGTTAAAATGTTACTAACCTTCATGGTTAGGAAACTTTTTATTCCTTTCATATTGTTTAAGCCTTCATCTGACTGTAGCAGTCAGATGAAGCAGTCAGATCATGTGACAAAAGGCAGGTGATCAGTTTCTCCTCTATTAATACTCTTCCACATACTCAATGTTCTTAAATTACTTTTCTTCCTCAGGTAAAATAGTTTCATTTTGTTAACTTCTTTCCTCATGCTGAGAGGGATAGGGGTGTGTGTGTGTGTGATAGTTTGGATCTTAAATGTCCCCCAAAGGGCCATGTACTAATGGCTTGGTCCTCAGCTTGGTGGTAATGGGAGGTGCTGGTTCCTTTAAGAGGCAGAGTCTAGTGGGTGGTCTTAGGCCATTGGGAATATGCCTTTGAAGGGGACTATTGATCTTTTTTATTTTTTATTTTATTTTATTTTTTGTGGTACTGGGGATTGAACTCAGAGGCACTCGACCACTGAGCCACATCCCCAGCCCTATTTTGTGTTTTATGTAGAGACAGGGTCTCATTGAGTTGCTTAGCGCCTTGCTATTGCTGAGGCTGGCTTTGAACTCACGATCCTCCTGTCTCAGCCTCCCAAAGTGCTGGGATTACAGGCGTGCACCACTGTGCCCAGCTGCACTGTGGGTCTTGAGTCTCTTGCTCTCTCTTTCATTTATCCACCATGAAGTGAACAGCCTCCTCTGATGTGCTCTGCTGTTGTGATGTGCTGTCTTGACATAGGCCCAAAGCAATGGGGCCAATTGATCATGTAATGAAATCTCCAAAACTGCAATCCAAAATAAACTTTTATTCTTTTTAAGTTTATTTATCTCAGTTATCTGTTACAGTCACAGAAACCTAACACAATATGTGTATGTATAAATGTTTTATTAAGAAGCATTTCAAATATAAACAAAATTAAAAAGTAGGAGAGTCTAATGAACTCCCATGTACTAGCACCCATATTTAATAATTGGATGACTTATGACCGACCCTGTTTTAATGTCTTCCCCCTTCCCAATGTACCATCTTTCTCCCACCTAATGGATTATTTTGCAGCAAGTTGTAAAAATCTTCTCATTTCATCCAGGGAACAGGGTGTTCAACTTATAAAAGGAAAATTAACACGCACATCAGACAGATCACTGATCTCCAGGATATATAAAAAACTCAAAAAACTTAACACCAAATAAACAAACAACCCAGTCAATAAATGGGCTAAGGAGCTGAACAGACACTTCTCCAAAGAAGATATACAATCAGTCAACAAATATATGAAAAATGGGGGCTGGGGTTATGGCGCAGTGGTAGCGTGCTCGCCTAGCACGCGGGAGGCACTGGGTTCAATCCTCAGCACCACATAAAAATAAAAAATAAAGCTATAAAAAATTAAAAAAAAAAAACAAATATATGAAAAATGTTCAACATCTCTAGCCATTAGAGAAATGCAAATCAAAACTATTCTAAGATTTCATCTCATGCCAGCCAGAATGGCAGTTATCAAGAATACAAACAACAACAAATGTTGGCAAGGATGTGAGGAAAAGGCATACTCTTATATTGCTGAATTCAATCCCTGGTACCAAAAATACAAACAATAAGTGTTGGAGAGAATGTGGGGCAAAAGGCACGCTCATACATTGCTGGTGGGACTACAAATTGGTACAACCAATCTGGAAAGCAGTATGGAGATTCCTTAGAAAACTTGGATGGAACCACCATTTGACCCAGCTATCCCACTCCTTGGTCTATACCCAAAGGACTTAAAAACAGCATACTACAGTGACATAGCCACTTCAATGTTTATAGCAGCTCAATTCACAATAGCTAAACTGTGGAACCAAACTAGATGCCCTTTAGTAGATGAACAGATAAAGAATAGATGAATAGATAATGAATAGATAGATAAACATACCAATGGAATATTACTCAGCAATAAAAGAGAATAAAATCATGGCATTTGCAGGTAAATGGATGGAGGTAGAGAACATCATGCTAAGTGAAGTAAGCTAATCCCCCAAAACCAAAGGCTGAATGTTCTCTCTGATAAGTGGATGCTGATCCATAATGGGGGAAGGAGCATGGAAAGAATGGAGAAACTTTGGTCAAAGGGGAGGGAAAGGAGAGGATGGGACATGGGGGCAGGAAAGATGGTGGAATGAGATGGACAACAATGCCCTAGGTTCATGTATGACTGCTCATATGGTGTAGCTCTATATTGTGTACAACCAGAGAAATGAAATCTTGTGCTCCATTAGTATACAATGAATCAAAATGCATTCTGCTGTCACGCATACATACTTAGAATAAATTTTTTAAAAGAAAAAAAAGAAAGGAAAATTAATCTCTAAACTCTTTCCTTTAAGATTTCTTTCTTCTTTGACTCTCAGCTTTAGACTATGGATAAAAGGCAAAACAAACCACCTGTGATTCAGCAGAGAATTCTTCAGGGGATGGGAGACATCATTTAAAGATGAGAAAATACTTTCTGTAGTCCCTAGAGCAGAGCTATCTGTCTTTTCTGGAAGAAATGTGTGGCATAAACCGCGCGCGGTGGCTCACGCTTGTAATCCCAGCACTTAGGGAGGCTGAGACAGGAGAATCGCGAGTTCAAAGCCAGCCTCAGCAATGGCGAGGCGCTAAGCAACTCAGTGAGACCCTGTCTCTACATAAAACACAAAATAGGGCTGGGGATGTGGCTCAGTGGTCGAGTGCCCCTGAGTTCAATCCCTGGTACCAAAAAGAAAAAAGAAAAAAAGAAGTGTGTGGCACAGGATCTAACCCTGTGTTTCTGGGCCATGTGGGGTAGAAGCAAAATCCTGCTCTCCTTGAAGTTTCTTCAGGGGCCTTTGACCTTCACTTCCTTGCCCAAATTGTTTTTCTTTTT
>PVHX01033208.1:0-13290 GCA_004024805.1 Geosciurus inauris
TTTTTTTGGTACCAGGGATTGAACTCAGGGGCACTCGACCACTGAGCCACACCCCCAGCCCTATTTTGTGTTTTATGTAGAGACAGGGTCTCACTGAGTTGCTTAGCGCCTCGCCATTGCTGAGGCTGGCTTTGAACTTGCGATTCTCCTGTCTCAGCCTCCCAAAGTGCAGGGATTACAGACGTGCGCCACCACGCCCAGCTGAGAAAGCACATATTTCTAATAATTATAAAACTGTGCTAGTCCATAGAATGCTGGTTCAAAGTGCTGAGGACTTGTAACCAGAACTAAAAATACAGAGAAACAACTCTGTGTGTGAGGAGAGTAAGATGTTCTGTAAAGGAAGTTATGGAACTTTGGACTGGCTAAGAATTTTCCAAAACTCTAAATGAAGAAGCTGATAGGTTCATAAAACCACTAACCAGGGTCAAGCAGGACAAGAGTTATTTAATGGGAAATAGAAGAAATTGATAAAAAAAAAATAATAGTTATAGTTCCTATGAGCATTTGTTTCTATCTATCTGAATGTATTGATACACATTCCTGGAGATAAAATCTGAGGGGACCTTTTTTTTTTGGTACTGAGGATTGAACCCAGGGGTGCTTAAACACTGAGCCACATTCCCAGACCTTTTTGTTTCATTTTTTAAAATATTTTTTTTAGTTGTAGATGGATACAATACCTTCATTTTATTTATTTTTATGTGGTTTGAGGATCAAACCCAGTGCCTCACACGTGCCAGGCAAGGACCCCACCACTGAGCTACCCCAACCCCTATGTTTCTTTCTTTTCTTTTCTGTTTTTGTTACCACAAGCAAGTGGAGTTTACTCTGAGAATACAACACGGATCCAATATTCAAAAATCAATCAATATAATCCAATATATTAACAGATAAAAGGAAAACCTGTCATATCAAATAACACAGAAAAAAGTACTTGACAAAATTCAACACCCATTTGTGATTTGAAACAACAATAACTTTCGCGAGAGAAGGGAAGTTTATCAAACTGATAACGGGCATTTACAAAAAGCCTATAGCCGGGCTGGGATTGTGGCTCAGTGGTAGAGCGCTTGCCTCGCATGCATGAGGCACTGGGTTCAGTCCTCAGCACCACATAAAAATAAATAAAATAAAGATATTGTGTCCATCTACAACAAAAAATATATATATTAAAAAAAAGCCTATAGCTAACCTCAGACTTAATGGGGAAAACAGAATGCTTTCCTCCAAGAGAAGACTATCCATTTTCGCCACTCCTGATCAAATAGTAATAGATGTCCTAGCTATTGTGATAGGACAGGAAAACAAGACTAAAACAGAGAAGAAGAAACAGATTGGAAATGAAGAAATAAAACTTGTTATTCCTATTCACAGACCACATGACTATCTATAAAGAAAAATCCCAAGAAACCTACAAAAAAAGTTCCTAGGAATAATAAGTGAGTTTAGTAAGTCACAGAATACAAATTCAACATTAAAAAATCAATTGTTTTAAATGCTAGCCATGAAAAATTTGAAATACAATTTTTAAAACACTATTACTATTCACAATAACACCAAGAAGAAAAAAAAGAAATACTTAAGATATAATTCTAACCAAGTATGAAGGATCCATATGTTGAAACTGTACAAAACTGATGAAAAGAAGCCAAAGGCCTAGGTAAATGGAGATATATACCATGTTCATGGATTGTAAGATGACATAATTAACACATAAATTCTTCCTCAACTGATTTATAGATTTAACACAATTTTAATAAAATTCTAGCAGGGTTGTGTGTGTGTGTGTGTGTGTAGATATAGACAAGATAATTCTAAAATTTATAATGGGGGTACTAGAACAGCCAAAACAATTTTAGACAAAAAATAAGAAAGTTGGAGGACTCAGAGGCCTACACCAATGTGGCCAAGGTGCAAAGCGTATTCTTTTCAGCAAATGGTGTTGGAACAATTGGATGTTCATTTGTCAAAAACATAAAACATAAACCTTGACTTAACCATCATACATTACACAATATTAACTAAAAAGGATCATATATAAAAATGTGAAGTATAAAACCATTCTTATAATACTTTTATAAGAAAATATGGGGAGAAAATCTTCAGGACCTCTGATTAGACAAAAGGTTCTTACGTATGACTTCAAAAGTACATTTTTTATTAGTTTTCCTGACAATTCTTTTTTTTTTTTTTTGGTACTGGGGTTGAACTCAGGGGTACTCGACCACTGAGCCACATCCCCCCAGCCCTATTTTGTGTTTTTATTTAGAGACAGGGTCTCAATGAGTTGCTTAGCACCTCGCCATTGCTGAGGCTGGCTTTGAACTTGTGATTCTCCTGTCTCAGCCTCCCAAAGTGCAGGGATTACAGGCGTGTGCCATTGCACCTGGCTCTGACAATTCTTTTAGTGAAGAGGGACTATTTCTCCTGGCTATTATAAGTCTGGAGGAGGATTCTTGAATTTCCATGGAAACTTGACTAAGAGAATGGGCACTGTCACATTCCTGGGAAAGCAGGAAGTGATTCTGAGTGTTGTTAGTTCTGTTATTCAGGCTAATTCCTTCTGATTGAGTCATAAGCAATGCAGCTGAGCTAGAACCCTCCAATCTCTTGTCAAGGGACTCAGTTACAAAAGATGCTGTAGTTTCGTGCTTTTTTGATGGAGAGACAGGCTCAGCCAGAGAGCTCTGCTTCTCTGTGTTCAGACTGTGTGCTCTTATTCGAGACCAAGGTGTAGAATAAAAACTTTCAGCTTCTAACCAAAATTTAACCAAATGCTCCAATCTCCAAAGTTCCATGAATTGAATGAAATACAGGAGGACCACAGTGTCGCGCAAGAAGTGTTCAAGAGTTTTAGAAGGACTTGATTTGGTCTCTTGATAATCCAGACAAGATCTGCCCAGGTCCCCAAAGTGAGCAGCCTCCATGTGACTTGGCTGCTTAAGTGTTGCTGTCCTGCTACTTGAAAAGGAGTCCATGTTGGCAGAAATGGCATTGATTGCAACATGACTTGGCCCTGCCACCTCCAGCAAGGCATGATTTTTAGTGCTTTTGTGTGGGGAATACACAGACATTGAAGCTTTAATGGACTTGACATCAGAAGTCTCTTGTTCTTTGCCTTTCACTTCCCCACCCCCAAGAAGGACATGGTGGGGGCAAGGTCCGGGTGGAGGGCGCGGGGGACTGTCTCTAGGAGGAGCTCCCCGACTTCAGCAACTGGCCCCGACTTCCGGGTCCACAGGGGCCATAGCACCAGCCAGAAAAGAGAACCTTCTTCCGGGTATGGGCCCCACTGCCTTCTCGGGATGCCCCGACAGCTCCTGCTGCCCACCCAAGGTTCCCTAATGTTTCATTTCGAGGCAGGGTCTCACTGAGATATTTAGGGCCTTGGTAAACTGCTGAGGCTAGCTTCAAACTTGCAATCCTCCTGCCTCAGCCTGCCGAGTTGCTGGGATTACAGGCATGCACCACTATGCCCTGTTGAGAGGAGTTTTGACCTGGAGGAATGAAGGTTGTTTCCCTCCTTCCTTTAAATCCCTTGGAAGGAACACAATTCAAATTGTACCTGAATTTTATCCAGTCCTGATATCCATGCCTCCCTCTCTGCCTCAGAACCTCTCATGAATCCTCCCTAGCCTTCCTGTTCCTGCTCACAGCTTTAGAAACATGGTACTCTGAACTCTCACGCCACACTGGCCTTTTCTGAGAAGACACCTCTGAAGATGACCAGCATCAAATCAAGCCTCCCTCCCTTCGCCCTAGAAAGGACCCCCATCTTTTTATCGTTGCTGTCTCATTCTGTCTCTCAAGGCCCCAAGCCCAGCTTTTACTGAACCCACTCTAGGAAAAACTGCCACAGTCCAAGTGTCACAGTCCCAGGCATTGATAGGAATCCCACCCGACTGCTGGACCTGTCACCAGTTCCCCCTGGAGCTTTTGCTAAAAACAGTGACAACTTCTCTGTGATTTCCCACTGCCTAGGAAATATCCATCAAGCCTTGGCCCCACTGGACTCTACTGGCTCCAGGGACATTTGTTCATCTTTGACCTGCCTGAGACCTTGGTTTTTCAGATGTCTCCTTGTTGTCAAATGTGGTCTAAAAGCCCAAGCCAGGGCTGGGATTGTAGCTCAGCAGTAGAGCGCTTGCCTCGCATGCGTGAGGCCCTGGGTTCGATCCTCAGCACCACATACAAAGCAATAAAATAAAGACATTGTGTCCATCTACAACTAAAAAAATATTTAAAAAAAATAAATAAAATAAATAAAATAAAATAAAAGCCCAAGCCATACCCATAATCACAGAGACAGGTGCACCTGCAGACAGGGATCATGACTTCCCGGGACAGATCAGTCCCAGAGACATTGCCAATCCTTAATGATCAATGCTTTCCTGGGGGAAATTAAAGAAATATCAAGGAAGAAAAGAAAAATGTAGTAGCATAGGTTCAGGGCACCTATAATGGAGCTAGGAGGCCATCGTTGGATCAGGTTTCGGGCCTTCCCCAGGAGAACTCACTTAACCAGGTTGACGCTGGCCCCTCCCGCTGAGCTGACCCTTGGGCTACACCAGTCCTGTTTTCTGAAATACTGTTAGCCTCTGCTGACCTTCTGTACTAAGGACCCCTTCCTCCAAATACCCAGAGGCTGGCTGTACCCGATCCCTTCCTCATAACAGCACCTGTCAGAATTCCTAACAAATGTGCCAACTACCAATTCGTGGTTCCAGGTTTTAGATACGGCCACCATTTTCTTTAAGCCTTGGAACACAATTCAGGATTGTTTGATTTTGTGTCTCCCAGGTTGCAATCCTTACTAGTCCCAAATAAATGTGGTTTTCTTTGTTCTTGACCAGGCTGATCGAGATCCTCCTGTTGGAAGCTTGGTCTTCTGTACGTCGATGTTAAGAGGTGGTAGGATGTTTAAGAGGTGAAGCCTAGTGGGAGGTCACTGAGTTACTGGGCACTGGGAACACTGCTCACAAGAAATGTGTGGCGTTTTTGTGAGAATCTGGTTCGTTTTCATGGGAGGATTGTCACAAAAGGTTCATCTGACCCTCAAGTCATTCTCTGGCTTCCTGTTTTGCCAGGTGCTCCTGCCATTTTGATGCCATCCATCATGGGGCCACCACCAGAGCCCAGCAAAGGCCAGTGCTGTGTGCTTGACCTCCAGCAGTTACTCATTTGTTTGTTTTTTGACACAGGGTCTTGATATGTTGCCCAAGATGGGCTTGAACTCCTGGACTCAAACAATCCTCCCACCTCAGACTCCTGAGTAGCTAGGACTACACATATACATGTACCACGCCTGGTGCCTCACTTCTTCATAAAGGACCCAGCTTCAAGTATTTCATTAGAGCAGCAGAAAATGCTTATGTAAAGTATCATCTCAGAAGAATAGAAACTAACTGCTATGGCTTAAGTGTGTCCCCCAAATGTTTCTGTGTTGAAAGCTTGGTCTCCAGTGTGGCAATGATAAGAGGTGGTGGAAACTTTAAGAGGTAGGACCTATGCACAAGGCCCTGGGTTTAATCCCCAGAACCCCCCCAAAAAAGTCTGGGCCTCGTGAGGTCATTATATCATAGAAGCCATTGCCCTTGGAGGGGATTAAGGTAATTCTCATGGGACCATGAGTTACTTCTAGAAAGTATTGTTATAAAAAGAGCCCCTCTTGCACCCTGGCTTCTGTTGTGATGATGCAATA
This sequence comes from Geosciurus inauris, assembly GCA_004024805.1. Taxonomy (NCBI): domain Eukaryota; kingdom Metazoa; phylum Chordata; class Mammalia; order Rodentia; family Sciuridae; genus Geosciurus; species Geosciurus inauris. The sequence continues at coordinate 5,705 of PVHX01033208.1, forward strand.
TATCCCTCTCTACCGTTCTTCTACTGTTGTGATGCTACTGGCCATAAGGTTCTCGTCAGAGGAAAGACAATGTCAGTGCCATGCCCTTGAGTCTCAGAACTGTGAACTAAATAAAGTTCTTTCTTTATAAGTTACCCAGCCTCAGGTATTTCATTACAGTAGCAACAACAACAAAAAAACAGATTAATACACTAACCCATGTGCCTTTTAGTACATGTCACCTGGGTCAATCTTTGGTAAACAAACTAGTTTTAAAATTGTTCATGGTGGTGGGGCTGAGGTTGTGGCTCAATGGCAGAGCGCTTGCCTCGCACGTGTGAGGCACTGGGTTCGATCCTCAGCACCACATAAAAATAAGTAAACAAAATAAAGACACTGTCCATGTATAACTAAAAAATATTTTTTGGGGCTGGGATTGTAGCTCAGCGGTAGAGCGCTTGCCTTGCATGCGTGAGGCCCTGGGTTCGATCCTCAGCACCACGTACAAAGGAATAAAATAAAGACATTGTGTCCATCTACAACTAAAAAAATATTTAAAAAAAAAAATATATTTTTTTAAAAAAATTGTTCATGGTGGCATATACCTGTAATTGCAGCGACTCTGGAGGCTGAGGCAGGAGGATGGCAAGTTAGAGGCTAGCCTGGGTTACTCAGAGTAAAACACCTAGGGGTGTAGCTAAGTGGTAGAGCACCCTGGGTTCCATTCCTGTACCCCCCACACACACACACACAAAATGTTGATTAAAAACAAGAAAGTCTTTGGAATTGTCAGCATTAATGGTAGTGAAGGAACACATTCTTTTCTGTCTGGATTTGTTGGGCAAGACAAGCTATGCCTGGATGTTTAAGGCCATAAAAGTATAAATCCAGCCTAAGTGTAGAATGCATGATGGAAGTACATGCTTGACAGGTGCCAGTCATGGAAGTAGAGGAGTGGGAAGGACCATATTTAACTTTTTAGTTTCTTTGCTTCTGTGTCTGTTTAGATCCTTGCTCAATTTGTCAACAACAAAAATCAATATAAGGTGATGGTAGGGAAGGGACTGCTGACAGTTGGGTCCTTTGTGGCACTGGTTTCAGGCAGGTGAGGGGACACAGGTCTGCATTTTTCAAGTGCCCTCAGCTCAAAGTCATCTACATGCCACGAGTCTGTGAACCAGCCTGCGTGTGTGTGTGGGGGGGGCGTCCCAAGCCCCTTCCGAGGCTAGCTTTGTTGAATGACTGATTCTAACACAATGGTTGGGACGAGGAACCCAGGTGACTAAACGGCAGGAAACCACTAAATGAACTTGGCAGAGTTTGAAAATTTTTGCCAGTGATTTGAAATCTTAAAGTTATGTAAAGTTAGGTATTCAGGGAAAGTCTGAGTCATTGCTAAATAAAAATTTAGCAGAGCAAGGTGGCCCATGCCTATTATCCCAGCTACTTTTGGGGGCTGAGGCAGGAGGATCCCAAGTTCAAGACCAACCTGAGACCAACCTGGGCAACTTTGGGTGAGACTCTGTCTCAAAATTAAAGAAACAAAAAAGGCTGGGGGTAGCTCAGTGGTAGAGTGCCCTTGTGTTCAATGCTCAATGCCACACCAAAAAAAATTAAAAAGAACAAACTGAAAAACTCTGAAACAGTAATTGCTGAATATATTTTGAATATGTGCATTGTGTCATCTTGTTTTTATACAGAGAGGAGATAAGTAAGCATAGATGAGTTTGTTAGCATGAAAAATTATGTCACGAGAAAACGTTTCTAAAAAGTATGCAATGGTGTTCATCTACAAAACACTAACATGACATCCTTCAAAGCTGCCTACTTCATAGGTGTTTACTAGAAATTAAGGTTACTAAAAGTAAAAATTTCTAGTTAAAGTGTTTTTTGGTAGGGAAAAAAAATTACTTTTTGTCTTAAAGTAGAATAAATGGCTGGTTGTTCCAACATGGAAAAGAAGTAAAGCCCAGGACAGCCTCTACACAGAGGTATAGGTCTATGCATGGTCAGTCTGTGAGAGGAATTTTGTGTGAACTAGGGAGCTAAAATTGGAAGGGAATTATTTGTTTTTCTATGTAAGCATTAATATCAGGTACAGTGATGGAAAACTAGAATTTGGTATAACGTATTAAAATAACAAGGTTTTCCTGGAGTATTGATCTGTTCTTAATAGGAAATTATGAGAGCAGTTTATTTTATTTTCTCTTGTACCTTTCAGGAAGTTGGCTTAGGAAACAAAGATTCTGTGCTTTACCAAGATCATTTCTTCGGGGTCTTTATTAGTGTTTTGGCCACTTGGAAAACCCAGTCCTTTCTGTTAAAGGGCTGAGGATTTTCTACAATGTGTAAGTTTCTGTGCTTGCTTTCTGGAGTCTTCTAATTGTCAGTTTGATTAAATGACTATTTTTCACAGTGATCCTATTTTGATCAAGCATTTGAGCCTTTCATAAATTTTGACAAACCTCCAAATCAAATTTTAGATTGAGTCTTTCTGACACAGAGCTAATTTGTGGATTTTCCACTGGGTCCCCCAGAAAGCCTTGAAGGGTGTCTCACCTTATTGAAGACAGATTAACTAATTAGACTCCCCTCAACCCATTCCCTGCACTGGGGCTTGAACCCAGGGCCTTGGTCACACTGCACAAGGGCTCTACTACCACTGAGCTACATCCCTAGCCCACCTCCCCTCCACTTTCTTTAAAAATTTATTTGAGACAGGGTCCCACAAAGTTGCCCAGGCTGGCCTCCAACTCTCAACCCTCCTGCCTGGAATTACACGTGTGCCACCGCGCCTAGCCTAATTAGGCTTATTAGACATATTGAATTACACAGGGAAAGTCACCAAATGATAAGTAAATGTCAAGTCCTCATCGGGTTGTGTTTGCATGAGTGTGTTACTAATATGTGTCTCTGAAATGGCACAAATTCACAGAGAGCTAACCGTCCTAATGCTATCAATCATAGGTTTAGTCATTAGCTTCAAATGTGCACAACAGAAATAACTGAATTTCCTCATCCACAGATGGTTAATTGTTTATTCTGGTACTTTCCAGAGCCTAAAGTGTTCTGTTTTCAAGGACACTCATGGAAAAGACTCTGACAAATATAAGTTGCAAAAACTTTAAGATTGTACCATGGGACTGGCTGAGAATTCCCAGAGTTTGTTCATTCTTTTTCTTTCTTCATTTTTACTTATTTACTGGTCCTGGGGATTGAATCCAGGAGTGTCTTACACTGAGCTACACCCAGTCTTTTTCTTTTTTCTTTTTCTTTTTTTTTTTAGATAAGATCTGGATAAGTTGGTTAAGTTGCTTAGGGCCTTGCTAAATTGCTGATCCTCAAACTTATGATCCTCCTACTTCAGCCTCCAAAATTCCTTGGATTACAGGCCTGCATCACTGCACCCAGCTGAATTCACAGAACTCTTATGAGAAAACTGGTTCAAAAGCCTGCCAACCCAACACCAAGCAGAACAAGAGTTAACTAAACACAAGGAAATGCTTTGGCAGGTTTTCGTGCTGTCAGCCTTTACTGAAATTTCTTAGGGCGCATACTTTGATGACCTCTGTAAGACTGATCAAGACAACCCCCGGGGGGCATCTGTTTAATAAAACATGGGAGGTACCCAAATTTAAGGGGAAAAGCTTGGTATGTAAGAAGATGGAAATCCACTGATGGGCCCTTGGAATATCCCAGGGCTTCCTTCAAGGCCACCCTCAGCTGGGGGCTTGCATGCTCTTGCTGTATGCTTTCTGGTTGGATGGGAGCTTTCCCATGCAGGAAAGTGATGCTAGGATGGTCGCCACAATGTTAGAAATGTATTTCCTTTATGTGGTTCTTGGAGAAACCTCCAGGGACAGAGGAAATCCTTTCCTGGGTAGGTTGTAAAGGTGCTAGATAAGGTGTCACAAACATAATGGCATTACCATTGTCCTGGTCATCTTCAGTCTTCTGGAAAGTTTGAAAGGATGAATGTCATTTTAAGCCCCAAACTGGTAAAATGGTTCATGTACCCCAAGGAATACTGCTCAGCAATACAAAGGAGGAACCGTCAGGTCCAAGCTTGGATGAATTCCAGGGCATTATGCTGAGTGGGAAAAAATGTCATCTCAAAAGACTACACACTGATTCCATCGATATGACTTATGAGAAATGACAAAGGGTTAGACGTTCAGATTTCATATGAGTGCCAGAACTGGCTATAGGAGGAGGTGAAGTGCTTAAAAAGGGTCCTGTGGGGCTGGAGCTGTGCAGACCTGGGCCACGGCTGCTTACCTTAACCTCCTCCATGATACAACTGAGGAGAAGCTGAGACCCACATGCAAATGAGTGCATGTAAAACCAGGGAGAGCTGCAGATGGGATCATTGGGGGAAAGTGTACCGGGCTTCTCTTGGCCTTCTTTTTCTTTCTTTCTTTTTTTCTTTTTTTCTTCTCCTACTACTAGAAATTGAACCCAGGGTGCTCTACCACTGAGCCACATTCCCAGCATTTTTTATATTTTATATTTTTTTTAATATTTATTTTTTAGTTGTAGGTGGACAGAATATCTTTATTTTATTTTTATGTGGTGCTGAGAATCGAACCCAGTGCCTCTGGCATGCTAGGCGAGCACGCTACCACTGCGCCATAACCCCAGCCCCTATATTTTATTTTGAGACAAGGTCTCACTAAGATACCCAGGCTGGCCTCAAACTTAGAATTCCCCTGCCTCGGCCTCCAAGCAGCTGGGATTACAGGTTTACACCTCTGCATGAATCTATGGTTCTGTGGGAACTCCAGTTTCAGAGCAGGATGATAAGTCATTGCAAAAGCTTTCTGGTTGGACTGACTTTGGCGTTCTGAATGTTTAACCTATAGCCTGGTTTTAAAAAAATTTTTAAGCAATTAATTCATTAAGGGCTTGCCCAGTAGCTAGTCACCCCTGACCTTTAGCCAAGAATTTTCTTTCCCAACACAAAGTAATGTTTAAGGAGAAGAAAATTCTAATTACCCTGATTTCCTCATTCTATTGTATCAGATATCAAATTATCATACTGTACCCCATTAATAGGTATAATTATTATATGGCAATAAAAAATCTCTTTGATAAACTTGAAAAATTTTTTTCCTAACACAGCATGATGACATAGGATGAAGAGGGAGCAATGGGGGCAGGAACAGGAGCAGGGAAGGCTCCCGGGGTATGTGTGTGTTCACATGCACGCAGTGCTAAAGAAGGAGCCTCAGGCCTTGCTTTTACTAGGCAAGCACTTTACCCCTGAGCCACATCTCCAGCCTCTTAGAATTTTTATTTTGAGACAGGGTCTTGCCAAGTTGCACTGGCTGACCTTGAACTTGCAAGCCTCCTGCCTCAGCCTCCTGAGTAGCTGAGATTACAGGCAAGTGCCACTGCCCTGGCCTTCCAGATGTCTATTTTTAAGTGTGTGGTACTGAGGATATTCACACTTTGTATTTCAGATCTCCAGACTCTTTCATCTTGCTGAAGGAGACACTGTATCCATTATTAATGCCCCATGTCTCCTTCTCCTACTACCTGGCACTGTTCTTTTTCTCTCTTTAGGAATCAAACTACTCTTGCGACCTCAGATAGGCAGAATCATACAGTATTTGTCCTTTTGTGACTGGCTGCTTTCACTTAGCATAAAGTCCACACGATTTCCTACATTGTAGCCTGTGTCAGGATTTCCTTCCTTTTTAAGGCTAAATAATATTCCATTAGATGTATGGACTACATTTTATTAATTAATCCATTGATGGGCACTTGGTATATTCATCCATTTTCCACTGAAATAACAAAGTACCTGAATTGGATAATGTGCAGACAAAAGTGGTTTATTCCACTAAAAAATCTGGAAGCTCTGTACCCTGTCTCTGGTAAGGGCTCCTCAGCTGATGGTAGATGACTTCACGGTGGGAGCATGTGGAAGAGGGAGAGATCCTAGGTCAAGACAGGAAGCCAGAAAGGAAGGAGGGGCTATCCTTTCTCGTATTACAACCTACTCTGGTACAAACTAACTGGAGTCCCAGGAGAACTACATTAATCCTAAGGACATGGCCTCAAATGACCTGGTCACCTCCCCCTACCTGCACCTCTTAAAGGTTCCACCACCTCCCAACATTATCACCATGCTGGACCAAGCTTCCAACACATGGACTTTTGGGAGACACACTTGAACAATATCTAGTCCACAGCACCTGGCTGTGGCTACTGTGAGTAATGCTGCTGTACAGAAATCTGAGCCCCTGCTTCTGATTCCTTGGCATATGTTCACAGGAGGGGGATTGCTGGATTGAGAAACACTTTTGAACCCAGTCTGAAGCTATAGAAACCTCCAAGGTCCTTATCAGAGGCTACACCTGTGGGAGTGCCCAGGACCTGTGGAGAACAGACTCACACCTGGGATCCAGCTACATATTCAAGGGAACAGGGGCCAACCTCCTGGATAATTGCATGCTGGCCATTTTGAAGACCCAGTCCATTCGTTGGCTGGCCCAGGGCATGAGCCCCACACACTGGCAAGTCATGCCAGCCCACCTGTACAATCTGGAGCTACCGACTGGAGCCCCAAATTCATATGGCCCCACCAGCCCTGCCCTTTCCCACAGAACAGTCACTGTTGGACCTATTCCTGGGCCTGCTCACATGTCAAGGTTGAGTGTGATGAGAGGCCAAGTGGGTGGCAAGACAGCTGGGCCACCCTGCATCCCTCTTTTCCCCTCTCTGTGGGGCTGGCAGCATCAGGAAGCCAATTCTGGGTCTCTGGCTCAGGCTGTGTGCTTCTAACCCCAGATCCCTTCAGCACCTAGAACAGAGCCTGACCCCCTGGGCTGTCAGGAAATACTGGAAAAATTAAGGTGAAGGATGGATGATGGATCCCCCACGAGAGGAGTGGGCAACCTCAGCAGCACGCTGCAAAAGCCCTCACCCAGAGGGCATCTGTCCCCACAAATGGGGGGAGACAGCTGGGTCCATCACGTGAATCGCCTTGGTCTGGATGCCTGTGCCAGGACAGCTCAGCCAAACCCTCCACTGCCCCCCAGCCAGCAGGGCTTCAGTTCACAGGGCAGGGGCGGGGTCAGAATGGCCACCTGGAGCAAGGGGAGGGACATGGAGCCTTTATAGCCAGGGACAAAGTCTTCCTCTATTTAAGCCCAAGCATTGGCTTGGTACCCTGGAGTCCCAGCCTGGCCACCCACCACCATCCCACAGACATGCAGGGAGCCTGGGTGCTGCTGCTGCTGGGCCTGAGGCTACAGATGTCCCTTGGTGTCATCCCAGGTAGGAGATGCCCCCAGTCCCTCTCCCTGCCCCACAGGCCAGCCCCCAGGCTGACCTAGCCTCCACTCTCCCCTTGGCCAGTGGAGGAGGAGAATCCAGCCTTCTGGAACCAGAAGGCAGCCGAGGCCCTGGACGCCGCCAAGAAGCTACAGCCCATTCAGACCTCGGCCAAGAACCTCATCATCTTCCTGGGGGACGGTGAGTGCACCATGCTGGTTTACCCTGTGATGCTCACAGGCCTGGCACCCAGGGCCACCACTGGGGCCAGACCAGCCCTGGGGCTCAGGCCTGACAGGGACTGCTCCTTCAGGGATGGGCGTGCC
>PVHX01033209.1:0-13305 GCA_004024805.1 Geosciurus inauris
ACACTACTGAAATACAGAGGATAATTAGAAACTATTTTGAAAATTTATATTCCAGTAAAATAAAAAATCCTGAAGACACTGACAGATTTCTAGAGGCATATGACCTACCCAAACTGAATCAAGAGGTTCTAAACAGATCAATTTCAGCTTAAACAGATCAATTTCAAGAAAGGAAATAGAAGATGCCATCAAGAGTCTGCCAACCAAGAAAAGCCCAGGTCCAGACCGATTCTCAGCAGAGTTCTACAAGACATTCAGAGAAGAATTAATACCAATACTCCTCAAACTATTTCATGAAATAGAATAGTAGAGAATGCTTCCAAACTCATTCTATGAGGCAAGTGTCACCCTGACTCCAAAACTAGGTAGACACATCAAAGAAAGAAAATTTCAGGCCAATATCCCTGATGAACATAGATGCAAAAATTCTCAATAAAATTCTGGAAAAATACATACAAAAAAATATTTAAAAACAAAAACAGTGCACCATGATCAAGTGGGGTTCATTCTAGGGATGTGAGGTTGGTTTAACATATGGAAATCAATTAATGTAATCCATCACATCAACAGACTTAAAGATAAGAACTATATAATTTTATCAATTGATGCAGAGAAAGCATTTGACAAAATACAGCACCCTTTTATGTTCAAAACACTAGAAAAACTAGGGATAGTGGGAAAATACCTCAACTTTGTAAAAGATATCTATGCTAAACCCAAAGCCAACATCATCCTAAATGGAGAAAAACTGGAAGCATTCCCTCTAAAAACAAGAACAAGACAAAAATGCCCTCTCTCACCACTGCTATTCAACATAGTCCTTGAAACACTAGCCAGAGCAATTAGACAGATGAAAGAAATTAAAGGGATACAAATTGGAAAAGAAGAACTCAAACTATCATTATTTGCCAATGACATGATTCTCTACTTAGAGGATCCAAAAAATTCTACCAGAAAACTTCTAGAATCAATAAATGATTTCAGCAAAGTAGCAGGATATAAAATCAACACCCATAAATCAATTGCATTTTTATACATCAGTGATAAACCCTCTGAAAGAGAAATTAGGAAAACTGTCCCATTCACAATAGCCTCAAAAAAAATAAAATACTTGGAAATCAATTTAACAAAAGAGGTGAAAGACCTCTACAGCAAACTACAAGACACTGAACAAAGAAATTGAAGAAAACCTTAGAAGATGGAAAGTTCTCACAAGCTCTTAGATAGGCATAATCAATATTGTTCAAAATGGCCATACTATCCAAAGTGCTATAAAGATTCAATGCAATTCCAATTAAAATCCCAATTTCATTCCTTATAGAAATAAAGAAGACAATCACAAAATTTATTTGGAAGAATAAGAGACACAAAATTGCCAAAGCAAAACTTAGCAAGAAAAGTGAAGCAGGAGGCATCACAATACCAGACCTTAAATTATACTACAAAGCTATAATAACAAAAATGGCATGGTACTGGCAACAAAATAGACATGTACACCAATGGTATATAATAAAAGACACAGAGATGAACCCACTTAAATACAGTTATCTTATACTAGACAAAGGAGCCAAACACTTACACTGGACAAAAGATAGCCTCTTCAACAAATGGTGCTCAGAAAACTGGAAATCCATATGCAGCAAAATGAAACTAAACTCCTATCTCTCACCATGAACAAAATTCAACTCAAAGTGGATCAAGGACCTGGGAATCAGACCAGAGACCCAATCCTTAATAGAAGAAAAAATCAGCCCAAAGCTTCATCATGTGGGGTTAGGACCTTTCTTCCTTAACAAAACTCCTATAGTACAAGAAGTAAAATCAAGAATCAATAAATGGGATGGATTCAAACTAAAAAGCTTCTGCTCAGCAAAAGAAACAATCAATGAAGTGAACAGAGAGCTGACATTCTGGGAACAAATCTTTGCCACATGTACATCTGATAAAGCACTAATCTCCAGGATATATAAAAAACTCAAAAAACACACCAAAAATGAAGCAACCCAATCAATAAATGGGCCAAGGAGCTGAACAGAAACTTCACATGAGAAGATATACAATTGATCAATATATATATAAAAAAATGTTCAATATCTCTAGCAATGAGAAATGCAAATCAAACCTACCCTAAGATCTCATCTCATGCTGGTCAGAATGGCAATTATCAAGAATACAAACAACAGTAAGTTTTGACGAGGTTGTGAGGGAAAAGGCACACTCATACATTGATGGTGGGACTGCAAATTGGTACAACCAATCTGGAAGGCAGTATAGAGAGACTCCTTAGAAAACTTAGAATGGAACAAACATTTGACCCAGCTATCCCACTCCTCGTTCTATACCCAGAAGACGTAAAAACAGCATACTACAATGATTCAGCCACTTCAATGTTTATAGCAGCTCAATTCACAATAGCTAAACAGTGGAACAAACCTAGATGCCCTTCAATAGATGAATGGATAAAGAAACTGGTATATATACACAATGGAATATTACTCCGCAATAAAAGAGAATAAAATTATGGCATTTGTAGGTAAATGGATGGAGTTGGAGAATATCATGCTAAGTGAAGCAAGCCAATCTCAGAAAACCAAATGCCAAATGTTCTCTCTGATAAGTGGATGCTAATCCATAATGTGGGGGAGGACATGGAAAGAATGGAGGAATTTTGGTCACAGTGGTGGGAGGGAGGAGGGGGCAGGGAGACAGTAAAATAGTGGAATATAATGGACATCATAGCCCTAGCTTTGTGTATGACTGCATGTATGTTGTGATTCTAAATCACATACAACCAGAGAAATGAAAAGTTGTGCTCCATCTCTGTACAATGAATTAAAATGCACTTTGTTATCATGTAAATCTAAATAGAATAAATAAATAAATTTTTAAAAATTTAAAAAATAAATAAATAAACTATACTATTTATTCATACAATTTATTTGAAACAGTTATATACACAATCAACCCTCTTTTGCCTTTCATTTCTATATCTACTTCAAATAATACATTCTTCTTTTGTATGATCTTTTGAGTTATAATCTAGTTTCTTTTTTAAAAATTTTTTTATTAATATAGAAAAAAATGTTTGTGGAGATCAGGGCTTGGGACTGACATAAATGCACACCTTAATTTCTATTTAGAAGAATCATTGTTTTTCCTGTAAAATGCCCAGCTATTGCTGTGTTTTAGTTGTAACTGTTTTTGCTAGGTGTTCAAAACCAAGCTGGTCAAATTGACCTGCTTTTTATCTGCTGTTAAGAGTCAGCTGGGTTACCAAAGGTGTAATCCTTGGGGTACTTGAGAGCAGCTTCTTAGTTCTTTTAAGGCCATCTGCTCAATAGGATGGGTTAAAGCCTTTTTGATGATGTGGCTTTCCTCAAAATCATCAAGAATGCCTTCCTTCTTCAGTGAACCTCTCCTTTGCAGCAGGTACATTGATTGGCTTTCTATTCTCCAGTGGTCTCATTAATCTCTCTGATCAGTTGAAGCTCCTTAGAGAAGTCCTCTCATTCCTTGTGTTCAGGTTGACTCAGAGGGCAAGAGCCAAATATTGGTTTTCTTGTACCTTTTATTATTTTTTTTTATTTTTTTTATTTTTGGAACTGGGGATTGAACTCAGGGGTTCTTGACTATTGAGCCACATCCCCAGCCCTATTTTGTGTTTTATGTAGGAACAGGGTCTCACTGAGTTGCTTAGCACCTCACTGTTGCTGAGGCTGGCTTTGAACTAGCGATTCTCCTGTCTCAGCCTCCCTAAGTACTGGGATTACAGGCTTGCACCACTGCACCTGGCTTTAACCTTTTATTTTAACCTCCATCTTTAAGCCTTGGTATTAAACATCAAGTAGGTTAGTCTCACCAGTCTGAAAGTAAGAGTCCTGGGCTTTAACTTCAAAATACATAATCTTACAGTTATTTACCCCTTATATTGAATTGGGGTCTGTATTAGTAGTGGGAGTTAGCCTTATATCCTGTCTGTCCTGTAGGTGATGCTTATTATTTTTAATTAACACAGGTTGTGTTTTCTTGAAGCAGTAACTGCAAAATATTAAGAGGCAAGAGTTATAAAACGTACACAGAAAATACAAAAATAAAATAAACAAGTGTAAAAACATGTTTAGTTTATATAATAACTTTGAACGAAGAAACATAATATCTCTAATAGCACTGATGTGTATTTGATATCCACTTAGCCCCTAAAAGGACCATTAAGTTGTGAACTCAATTACTTATGAAATCCCTAACAAATTTTTTCTCTTTTTTAAACTTTCTTACAACCTTAAATACCTTCTATAATTTACTAAAATCCACATGTAATTTTGCATTATGTCTCTTGTTTATTTTGAAATCACAGTGATCTTTATAACAAAAATGTGTCCTTTGAATAAAACTTTAAATGAACTTATGTCTATCTACTTTGAGGTTTTCTTAACATGGAGTAATGTGAGAGACAGTCTGAGGAGCAAAGGAGCTCTTGAAAAATTTTAGGTAATGTATTGTAGATTTGAAGCTGGCCTTTGACTTTCTTAAATGTCATTTTACAAAGTTTGCATATATTATTTACTGAGTCTATATGAACTTTAGTTATAAAAATATACCACTATATTTAAAACATGAATCAGAGAAAGACTGAGAGAAATTTTAACTTTTCTTTTGTGTGGATAAGTGGCAAAATGTTTTCATGTTTTACAATATTACCTTTAACCTGATCAGGCTCTTATTATCTCTCAAAAATGCATTTAAATTTTAATTCCAGTGTGAAGAGTAACACTAAATTATGCATATAACTTATTGACAATGGGTTATTTTATCCAGCTATAAAACATTAAATGACAGGAATAAATACCAACCCAATTTGTTACTTCTATACAAATCTGAGACTTTTGATGCAGATAATTTTTATTTAGAGAACACCAACATGACAAAGTGCTCTCCTAAGCTTTATATCTAACTAATTTAAAATTTAAGGAACAATTTAGAATCCAGAGTGTAGGGTAACAATATTTATAGGTCTGTATGCATTAACAAAAATCAAAGGATATCCTTAAATCTCCCATATATTTAGAAAACAGTGTGTATAATAAGAAATGACTTAGTCAAAGTAAACAGACAAAAGACAGATCATTAAATGGCAGTGTGGGCCTTTTATGGTCATGTACAAAAGAGAAAACATATTGGTTATATTGACAGTAAACTTACATAAACTTTCATTTTATAAACTTTTAGACAGCACTTTTAAGAGTTCTCTGATGCACACCTATACCTAGTCACACATATTTTGGGTGTCAATTATGTTGTTATAACCTAAATAACAGCTGTTCATTGTCAATTATGTTGTTATAACCTAAATAACAGCTGTTCATTTACCAGTTACAAAGTAATTATTTGACCTAAAATCATGTAAAAGCCCTCATTGCTTTAAGATTTAGTTTCCCAAGTAATAAAACTTAATTAATATAGATGCATGAAAATAATCTTTATACATAAGAGCACACCAATGTTTTAGACTTTGTTTCACAGCTGTACATTAAAGTTTAAATAACTGTGCTAATTTAAATAAATCTAATCACTAACACAATCATATTTTTTGTGAGGTTTAACTTCTGCAAACCTCTGTGACTTATTTAGACATTCACAACTTGTTTACATCCTTAGTTTTCTTCTCTTATTTTGGACGTTAGCACAAGAATATTATTTTACCAGACAAAATGCTCTCTCATTCAGAAACATTTCTTTTACCTGTTAATTTTCCATACCTATAATTTTCTTTTAATTCTTTTAGTTTTAGACCCTTTATTCTAGTATCCTGCTATCCTTGAACATCAGAGGCATGCCTTTTGGCACCTTCAACTTAGTGCCTGACTGTTCAGACTTCTTATCATATAACTCAATAAATATCTGTACATACAGAATTTGTTTCATATGTTTTACGCTTGACAGACCAACTTTACTGTAAGACTGTATAATCATCCAGAAAACAAATTAAAGACTAGAGAGCAGCAGTGAAACATTGTTCTTTTAAACAGGCCCATGCCTATAGGTGGCCCATTTAGCCAAGATCTCTTTTAAGAGACTACCAGTAAGATCAATGTAATATGGCCCATATCCAAAGGGCTAGTAACAGATATGAAAGAGATAAAGAAAGGATCACCAAAACCAGGACTGACAGGCATTTTCTTTAAAAACAGAAAACCTTGCACATATAGATTTCTTCCTTAGCTTGGGTAGTGAAAGATACAGGGCAGGTGGAGGCATGGGAGCTATTGCAGCTGGCTCAGGTGCTTTTTCTTTTTATCCTTGTGTGTAGAACATACATGAAAGTGAATCTTAACCCTTAATCATCTTGCTTTTGGTGAAGACCAGAAACAAAGCAATCTCAAACTTTCCATTGAGCAAAAATTTATAAAAACCACATTTATGATGTTTGTCCCATTTATCTTAAATCTGAATTACTCATTTATAACTTAGGTTACTCATAAAAACCAAATTTAGTTAACATTTTAAGTCAGCATTTTTTGTTGAAGGAAAATCCTAGAAGAAATGATCATTAATTACCTTTCAAACATTTTATAAAAAACAACACCCTTCATTGTCTGATCATCTGGAAAAATAACATGTGCATTAGTGATCTTAAAGACGACATTATTTTCATTTGTTTACCCAATATAAATTGAACTTTTGAATCATGTGAATCCAAGGTTTTGATCCATTTTTTAAAATTTTAGTTTATGAGCACTCTATATGTTGGTTTTGATACACAAACACATATAGACAAGACAATACACAGAACAAAAAATCCAAGGACTTAAATCTTTTTAGAACCTAATAGATTAAGGGGTAACCCTTGTAAATGGACCTCTGAGCAAAGCAGAGTTTTAAAAAACTTCTATAGTTGAACAATATCGATCTGATCAGAAATTTGAATTTAGGAGCACAATCAAAATCTGGAGCTCAAAAATATAAAATTTGAGGGCTGTGGCTGTGGCTCAGTGGTAGAGCACTTGCCTAGCATGTGTGAGGCACTGGGTTCGATCCTCAGCACCACATACAAATAATAGATGAATAAAATAAAAATCCATCAACAACTAAAAAAAAATTTTTAAAAAAATATATAAAATTTGAAAAACAATATTCCCAGAAAAAATGATATGGCTGTTAATTATTTCAGTAAAGCAACATGAAAGAATGAAAAAATGAGATAGAGGGAGAGAGAAATATGACACTTTTCTAAAAAAAAAAAAAAAACTTTTCTTTTTCTTTAGTCTTAGGTCCCCTACTGGGTCTTCTCTTTGCTTTGGAATGCAAACTTCTGCAGAGTCTGGTCACCGGGAAATTGCTGCCTAGGGGTTTTTAACCCTTTTTTTCCCAGTAGGTGTTCAGGGCTGGTTTGGATACATAAAATTATAAAACAGTATTTCCCATTACTTTTGAGGAATGAGGCTGATATATCACACTCCTTACTGAGATGTGCCACTGGCTGTTGGGCTGGTCAGAGTTAAGGGAAGACATTTATCAGCTAGTTGTGCCCTTAAAATCTCTTCATAAAGGGAATATTTGCCTAATGCTTGGCATTTGTTAATCCTATAATTGGGAGTTCCTAAAATATATTATTTGAGGTGACAAAGGCAGTGGGATTTGGGCCCTCTCCTTCCAGCAACTCAGTGTATGGGACTTGGGAAGCTGCCTGCATCAAGGGGAGAGGTGTTTTGGGGGGGAGACCATCCACCTTCTGGTGTCCCCATTGCTCACATTTGGGACAGGGCTCAGTGGGGTCTTGGGTAATGGCAGGCTTTTGCCAAATGTCCAGTCCACTTACATCAGAAACAGAGCCCAGGAGATGTATTAGAGGGTCTAAGTGAAGCCATGAGCAGCAGTGGTTTTTAGGCCTATGGATGGCTGAGCCTAACAGCTCATGTTTAATTTTAAGAAAGTTTTCCTTCTCCTGCTTGCCTTCATTTTCTTTATTGTTAAAGGTCTTGAAGGCAGTATCTAGAAATTTCTTCTGGGAAGCCATGTCATCCTCATTGTGTCCCTGGGTAATTTCCTTTGTTTTTCCAATTTACTTGGGTGTAAGTTTTTTTTCTTCTGGACATTGCTTCAAAAAGACAAGTGACCACATGCTCTAACCTGATCACCCTGGGATCTTAAGGTTGGTTAGCTGTGGAGCCTTTGGGAGGGCAACATGAAGGGGAAGGAGGAAGGCTGAGGGGAGGCCGTGGGACCCTGATATCTGTGGGAAGGAGGTTCATCAGCTATCTGTGGGCTGTGAATGTCAAAGAGGATTGTGCCTTCTTAGCTAGTAACTGCAAAGTAGTATACAGTTGATATAGGAAGGGGTTTCGGTGGAGGAGTAAAATGGTCTGAAAATATGGGATTTCTAAGTACTTGCCATTTTAGGTGAGATATTTTCCAAAGCTTGTTGAATCTTTCCTTGGATAGTTTTATATTGGGGCCATATGTTTTGACTACTTAATTTGTACTGTGCCCAAATTTGAGTACTGAGTCTAATGAGGCATTTAAGTTTGAGCCTGGTATGAGAATAGAGATTTTTCAAATCAGCAGAGAGAGAGCCCAAAAAAGCATCTCTAGGAATTGACTGAGTGGTTCCTCTCCATGGAGAGGCTTCGCTGAGAAGGTGACAATAGAGAGCAAGGCGTCCCTTGCATTCTTTGTCACTAATGTGCCAGTCCCAGACTGGACTTCCCCACAAGGGCTTGGGGAAACATCTTTTCCTCAATCTCAGTGGTAAGGGACAGGGTCTCAGTTAGCCTAATGGTGGAGTCTCTGTTCAGCAGAGAGGGACAGGGTACCAGTTAATGAAGGGGTCTTACCTCTCTGAAGCAATCAGAAGGCCAGTGGTGGATGCAGAAGCAAAATGGCAAGTAGGCCCCTGATTTGTGAAGTTTGCTGAATGCACAAGGGAAGGGAAGGTGGGGGACCTAAAGAAGTAGGCCTTAATTAATGTCAACAATAAGCTGGGTATAAATCTCTTTATTGTCCATGTGGCATGAAGTCATGACATTTTAACATGTAGTTCATATTCAGTACCCCTGAGGGCTGTCGAAGTCAGGTTTTAGGCTCAAAGTCTTTGTGCAACACTAGGGACTTGCCCCAGTTAGATGCCTTCAGTCAATTTGAGCCTCCATCCTGCCACATGCACCAAACTTCTCCCAGACATTGGTTGACATTCGTTACCCCTAAGGGCTGTTGGGGTTAGGTTTTAGGTGCAAGACTTTCATACAACATGATAGAGTGTCCCTGGCCAGCTGGATTCAATTTTCTTGGGCCTGCTGTCTCTCCCTCACACTGGAATTCTTCTGCATAGAGTAGACAGCAAAGGGCATGTGAGGCCTAAGTTCAACAAGGTAGGGAAACTGAGTCAGTTTAGACTTTCAGCAGTAGTTTCTATAAGTGGTAGCTGGGGGGGTCACCCAGTTTTCAGAGAACCTCAGAAGTTCTGGATAATCACCATCACTCTCAAGGCCTCATCAAATCTTTAAGTGATTGCAGGGGAAGAGAAAGGGTTTTGGGTAACAAGGAAGTGTTAATTTTACCTCACTCCCAACCAGGTAAGAGAATCAAATTGTTAGAACAAAGGGACCAGGCTGGACTCAAACTTCACAGATCATTTCACCCTTATTCAGGAATGGGGCTACACCTTTGAAAATGGACTTATTTTTCTGGTAGAAAATGAGCCACCAAACAAAGAAAGGCACTGGGTTTTTATAGGTTATCCTGAGAGGTGGTCTTGTGAGCATGTCAGTATTCTTGAGTAGAATACTGGGGTATTCTGAAATTTGGGGTTTGTTCTATCAGTGAAGGGGTCAGATTTAGTGCTCAGGAATTTGAGCTCTTGGGTCAGGGTTCTGTACTTTGCAGAAAGTAAGTGCTCCTCAGAGACTATCATCTCAATGTGATGAGACATCTCCCTCCTGCCTGCAATTAGCAATGGAAAGCATTTGTCTTGGGAGGTGAAAGCTGTCAGTGCATGGCTTTTCTTTTGACTCCCTTTTTCTCAGGCCACATGACTTTGAGGACTTTTCATTTCCCATATATATTGCCAGGATTTTGTAGACCTCAGAGTACTCTACAAAATCTGAGTTGGGCTTAGATGCTTCCTCAGGATTTTTGGATGAGCTAACACCTTCACTAATGTCTCAGTGATCCTTCTGGTCCATACTGGTGTATGTGAGGGCCTCAGAGCACTTTACAGGATCTTAGTGGAGTTCAGACT
The DNA here is from genome assembly GCA_004024805.1 of Geosciurus inauris. Lineage (NCBI taxonomy): Eukaryota > Metazoa > Chordata > Mammalia > Rodentia > Sciuridae > Geosciurus > Geosciurus inauris. Next base: position 10,235 of record PVHX01033209.1, read on the forward strand.
CTTCTCCAGTGTTTCTAGGATTCTATCAGCCTTCACTAGTGACTTAGTGGTTTCCATGGGCTTCACTGGGGTTTACATGGCTTTCAGGGCCTTTCCCAGTGTCTCAGGGTCCTCATAAATTTTGAGGTCATCAAAGGGGTTCATGCCTTTCAAAGTGTCTCAGTGGGGCTGAGGGTGGTCCTTAGCATATCAGTGGAGCCTTCCCTTGCTCAGTATCACAATGATGCTCCCAACCTTCCCCAGAGTCTTAGTGGTCTCCTTGCCTTCTCCAGGCATTCAGTTGAGCTCTTGGATGTTCCTTTGTTCTCAGTGTTATTTAGAACATTTCTCAAGTTCTCAATGGGGGAAAGGCTTGACTCGGGGTCTCAGTGGGACACATGGCCAATACCAGGGTTTCAGTTTTTCTCACCATCTTTTGCAGTGTATCAGTTTTGTTCCATGCAGTTTCCAAATTCTCAGAGGAGCTCAGTGCCATATCCAGGGCCATGAAGGTACCCAAAGTTTTCTCTATACTCTTACAAAACTCAGGGATTTCCTCCAGGTCACAGGGCAACTCAGGGCCTTACAACAATGTCCATGTTGTCTCATTACCTTATCATGCACTCAGTGTAGTTCAGAGTATTTCTCAGGGCCATAGTGGGGATTGGGGCCTATCAATAGTTCTAGTGAAGCTCAGGCATTTGTAATGTCTCAGTGGGATTCAGTGCCTTGCCAAGAGTCTCCATGGGATAAAGAGATACCCCCATTGTCACAGTCATAGTCATGGCCTTCCTCACTGTGATAGTGGTGCTCAGGTACATCTCAGGATTCTTAGTGGAACTAAGGGTCTCACTGTAGCTCAGCACTTTCCCCTATGTTATATAGGGTTTCAGGGTATTCCATAGAAGCCTCTTGTGTAATACTAACTTTCTGTGGAGCATTGTTGGATCACAGAACTTTTCACAAATTTTCAGTGGCATTTGGTGCTTTCCACACAATCTTAGTGAGGATGAGATTTTTCACCAGTGCTCTTGTGAGCCTAAAGGCTTTCACTAGATTCTCAGTGAGTTTTGGGACATCCACAGGACTCCATGCTGGGTTGAGGACAATTTAAATTGTCTCATTGTGTCTCAAGGCTTTTGGAGCACATCAATGGGACTCATGGCTTTTCGAAATGCATCACTGGTCTCAGTACCTTCCATTGGATATAAGTAGGTACCAGGAAATTTTCCAGTATTTCAATGGGGTTCAGAGCTGTGCATAGTTTTTAGTGATACTCAGATGCCTTTCCAGTGTTTCTGTGATCTAAAGACCATCAAAAGTATTTCAGTGGAATTCAGCCCTTCCCTGGGGTCTAAATTTTATTTAACAGTTTTTCCCCAGTGTATTACTGGGTTTCATGGCTTTTCCTAATCACGAATGAGGCTAATGGGTTTTCTAGTGATTCAGTGGACATCAGATCCTTACTCAGGGTATCAGTAGGCTTTGTGGCTTTTATTGTAGATGCTCAGATGCTGGGAAACAAATTTGTGATTCTGGCAAGTGGAAGAAACTACAAGACACAGTTGGGATAGTAATATTCTTTAATCAGATGTCACAGTAGCAACTAGCCAGCCCCTATCTCTGGCTTCATCTCCCAGCCAGTTCCATTTAGCCCCTGAGTCTTTTCCATAGGCCTTTCTATATGTTGGCCAAAAAAAATGTGCACTGCCAACAGGTTACATCAGTAGGTGCATGCTCACAAACAAATGCTGATGAGCTGAGTACATAACACTTAATCAGAGCATCCATGACCTTGATAACACCTGAAAAACCAAGCCCACTGAAACCTCAGCAAGGGAGGTAACTATACCGAATTTGGCTCTACCATACAATTCACCCTATAGAATTCTCTGCCTTACATCTCACACCTGTGAATGTCTGAAGTCTTCTGTAGTGAACCTTTAGTGCAGATGGCAGAGCTCTGAATTCACAGGTTGCAATATCAATACAGGCTGAAACAACATACAATCAAAAAGCTGGCCCCAGCACCTTGAACCACAAAAATGATTGCCAGCCTCAAACCATACTGAGGTGGAAGCAAAACACCAGGAACATATTCTGGAGTCATCAGGGTACTCTCACAGTGAAACTCACAGGCACTTCAGTGCACACTCAGCAGCAGAGGAATGGCAACACTGGTATATGTGGTGTTGGTGAGGACACACCTATGGAGGAAAGGACAGAGCAGTTAAAGGCACTAGCCAAGGAAACTCACATTCATCTGGAAAAATGCATGCCAGCTCTCAGTCCAGGGATAGCACAGTGGCTGCTTGTAGTAGCTTACCTGGGTGGTGATACCACCTCACACAGCCTGGTCTGGACATTCAGAAAGCTATATGCACACCAATACCAGGGAACACATAAAAAGACAAAAGGAAACAATAAATGTTGCCTTAAAATCTGTGTCCCATTTGAGGGGTCCTACCATCCCACATGTACCTGGAGGAAGGAAATTCATTAGTCACCTATAGTTTCACAAAGAGATCACACTCCAAACTTTCCTTCATGGGACAAACAGTGCACCCCAACCAATGGGGAACTTCTACTGAATAGAGCATGTGCACTTCACAGTTTCTACTTATTGATCCAGTCAGAGCAGGTAAAAATAATTTTCTCTTGCTTCCCAAAACCAGGCTTCAGTAGAGCATCCTCTGCTGTCACCAGGACCTGTATTGGTACTGCTCTGCACTGAGCAAAGCTTCCACAGGTAGCGGAGGGACACCCAACATATTATCAGAGACCCAAAGGTTTTGGCTGGATCATGCTGCAGAATCCAGTCTCCCTGGACACTAGTATATCTTCCATCATCTGGCCCCATTTATTAAGGTTAACTATTGCCTAATGCATACCCAGCTCCCAAAGGATCTGCTCCAAATCAGCAGAGGATTGCCATTTACCCACAGTTTCTGGCAGCTCACCAGTGTCAGTCCACAGAGTTCATGCCACCATACCAGTCCAATCTCTCAGGGAGGGATTACCTTCTCCATTCCTGTGACTCTTCTGCAATCATGGTCTCAGGGAGAGTAAAGGGCTATGGAAAATAAGAAAAA